>WBZZ01001434.1:0-100000 GCA_019918135.1 Paulinella micropora
TTCAAATGCTTTTTTTATCATCATCTTAGTTAATATTTTTTTAATGATATCTTCCAATTTTTTCGCACCAGTTCCGCCCTGTGCGGTTAGCCCTATTAAAGCATTTTCCAATTTTTCAAATGTCATACCAGCGGTTATTTTTAATTCACCTCGTCTAAGGGCTATTATTTCTTGAATATATTGAGTAGCTGTTCTGCCTTCCGCATCTACATTTCCGTTTCTAGCACCAAGTGTTTTCCACTTTGATTTTTTTGCTAATGGTACTATTTGAATTTTCCTGTGTTTTTGTTTGCTGGCGAATAGAGTTTGAGCTCGGTCTAAATTTGCTATGAATGCTTTCTGGTCTGCTTCCGTTGCTTTCTGGTCCGCTTCCTCCGCTTTCTGTTCTGCTTCAATTGCTTCTTGTCTTAATTCTTCTTTTTTTGTTTATCGAGTTCATATTCTTCTTCCATTCTTTTATATTCTTCATATAATTGTTTGGCTTCTTCCTCTGAAATAGTATAATTTTTTCCTTTTCTTTTACTTAATTTATCTGACATATTTTTCAAATCCGCTTCTCTTTCAATTAAACCATTGCTAATGGCATCTTGGGATTTTATTTCTCTGATAATATCCGCCATTCTTTGAGCTTGAGCTGTTTCAGTCTGTATGAGTGCGAATTCATTTCTTTTCGTTTCGGCTTCTCGCTCTTCTATCTTATTTTGTTGTTTTTTTGCTTTTTTGTCTTTCTTTTCTAGCTCGCGCATTTGCTCATACTTTTCCAGTTTGAGTTTATCTAGCTGATTATTTACCTGATTGCGGTTCTCGTGTTCAAGACGATTGAAGTCGGACTTAATTACTTTCTCGCGGGTTTTTCGCTTTGTAGGAATCTTCTTTCCCATATATTTCAAAAACAGCTTAGCGATTTGAAGTGTTGAAAGGTCATTCGTTTTCTTTCCAAAGTTGAGATATGCTCGTTTACCTTTCACTTTAATATATGGACGGCCATCTTTGGTTCTGTATATCCTCGGCGGTCGTTGTTTAAGTTTTTTCTTTGGCTTATTTCTCATTACTACTATTATATTGAGTAAAAAAAATTAATAACAGAATTTACATTGGTGATTGGGGTTTACCAAAATCTGACTGCTCCGCCTCGTTGCTTTCCGTATCCTTGTTTCGCCGCCGCCTTCGCTACACGATCAGCATAAGGCACTCCGACATCGCTTAAAAATGTAGCCCCTCTTGATATCGCTTTGTTCTTTCTCAACCATCTTTAAATATTTCCGGCTGTTTTTCCTACTTTCTCCCAGTTAATTTTACCGCCTGTTTGTTTCTTTTTTCCTTTCTTCTTTCTTCCTCCTGCTTGTGGCATTTTGACTGGTGAAAGGTTAATTCCGATATATTGTAACCTGATGGGCTACTGATAATCACTGGTGATGTTGGCATCTATATATAGTTTTGAAAAAAATAAAATATAAAATTACAAAAATCGTTTATTGAAATTTTGCCTCAGTTCGTCCGACACCGCATCAACATACAAAAAGTTAAACCTCTCTTTGGTAGCCTCGTGGTATTTTTCAATGAAGTAGTCAAGGTCGTAGCCGAGGTCCAAATGTTTATACACGAGTTCAATTTTATCCTGAGACTGACCAGGAAAAATAAGAAGGTAGTCCAGCTGTTTAATCGCCTCAGGCCGTAAGTCGTTTAGATACTGGCTAGACATAATCACCTTTGATCGGAAATGCCTGTTGCGCTTCAACAGATTGCTCACAGACTTATCCCTTAAACCTGAGCCAAGATCATCTAGCACGAACACGACTTCTGAAGTTTGATACTTAGACGGTCTCTCCACTGGGTCTTGCTTTTTCTTTTCACCATCTTTTCCAAAATAAAGACACTTCGGCTTTGGTTCTTCTTTACCATCCTGAACAATTTTGCCTTCTTCTTGCTCCTCGTCTGGCTTGTTGAGTTTGTCTAACTCGTAATCAATCACACTGTAGCCGTCCGTTTTCAAATATGTATATATCGCCATCGAGTTTCCCTTCTTCTTTAAGTGTTTCACCATTTCTTTGTAAATGTGGTCCTTGTGTATTGTGCTGGCAATAATAACAATACGGGTCTTTTTGTCGGTCGTTCGTTTCAGGATTTCAAACAGTGCGGTCGTCTTGCCACTCTTCTTGCGAGCGAGACGAAAAATATTAGCGAACGATTCATCAAATAACTTATATCCTTTAGCCAACTTGTCGCATCTCCGTTTTGCTTAACTGGTCTAACTCGTATATCGTTAATTTTTTCCATCACTATATTTTTATTACCTGAGAAATTCTAAACAAATAGCAATTCTTCCAGCTAGTGCTTCAGTCTCAATATCGCCATTGTCCGTTTTATGCACTTTAAAAGTGTATTGGCCATCCGTCCAATTTACCATTCCCAAGTTGTAGCTAAGATTGGAAATGTTTGCTGTGTTGCTATCAGCGAATGTGCCAATAATACCAATGCGGTCCATATGAAGGATTTTAGTTTTCGTCTCGCCCGCATTGTTCATATAGTGGATAAACTTAACATTCATTCTGGTTGGTGTAAAGTTCATTTGAATGTTTTTGTCGAATGTCTTGCTATTGCCAACAAAATCACTACTCAGAAAAATAATCTTTTGGTATTTATAGTCTGCCATCGTAATGCCCTCTATATTACTGCTCATAAACTTTTATTAATTAATATTTCTGCTCGGACCGCCTGTGATTTCTATTCACGGGTCAGCGAAAAAAAGAATGAAAGTTGTCTTTATTGCATTCAAAAAGGAATAGAAACAAAATTTAAATGTGTGTATAAGCCGATGAGTGATTGGTGTGTTAGTTTTGATGAAGCTATCCCACTAATCTGTGCCAGCGACAGTTCTTGGTATAAAATACATTTGTATGAATGTTCATTTTTTTACTTGAAGAAGGCGATGGAAGACAAATCCCAATCAATAGTGTTGAAATACCTACATAAGTGTTGGCTACCTCGCACGGTAAGTTCTTTTCAGACAGCCTCACGATACAAAGGGTTATAATGGCGATAATGATACCCATTTGAAATAAGTATTTAATAAGTCTGTTGTCGGTTTTTCGCTTAGTCAAGCAGCAATCCCAGCTGTCCTCGTATTCGTGGCCTAATTTTTTTTCTTCCTGCTTAATTTAGATATCAATCACACGGTTCTTCAACTCTGGTGTCAGTTCGCCATCTACTTCTATGATTGGTGGTGGGTGTAATCTAGGGGGCATTGTAATTACGATTCTCAAAAATTATATTGGGATTACGGGACTACGACTGCTCGGATTTCTGCTTATTGGCTTGCTTGATCTTGTTATATATTAAGTAAACGTTTATTTTCTTTTTCTAAATTAATCACCTTTTCTGATAAATGTTGAAAAGCACTGACCAGTCTTGGAATAAAACTTGTATATGATCAAGGCTACCATCGCCATCGTCCGCTTTTACTCCACTTTCAGATACAAATTCAGGAAATATTTTTTAACCTCGTCTGCGATAAATCCGTGGCTCTTTTTTTCTTTCTTCTCATCCGATTTCCAATAATACGAACAGCAGTTTATTTTCATTAGTTTCTCGCAACAATCACCGCAGTCTTATGTTTCAATATCTGATTTTACTCTTCTGTCTGAACCAGAAGACCAAACATTAGCTCCTAATGCCAAATAAATCCATCCACTATGCGGGTTCCCGTTTGAGTTTGATGTATTAAAACATTTTAAATTACCATCATTACATATACAAGAATAATTAGCACTAACATTTCCCTTTAACTGAATAAGTGGCTGGTTCGTATAACTAGGTCTTTGGCTTATCGTTGTAGCCCCTCCACCACTTACTGCTATTGATATTCCAGAACTCGCCATTAATAATCCTGATGATGTTAGTGTTGAAGAACAGGTCATAGCACTTCTGGCATAAATCTGGCTTGAGCCTCTTGAGTATAAATTCACCTCTTGGTCTGTATTGCTTCCCGTAGCATATACTGAATTATAACCAAAACCAACTCCCTGTGTCCCGTTGCTGTGTCTGAATTCAACACTCCCAGAGGCTTGACCGAGATTGGCTGATACATATAATCCTACTGGAGATGCGTGAGACCCACTTCTTGCTTCTCCTCTTATGTCAGCCGTGCTATTAACAACCGATATTCCCGCATTCGCCGTTATTGACTTTGAAGCCGTAATCGTTGTGTTATTGATTCTGAATAATTCTGTCGCTGCACTATGATAAAACACATGACTATCAGCACAATTAACAGTATATAACAATGTATTATTGGCGACACCAAAACCAAGAAAAGCAGTCGTGGAACATGTATTACCATCCCATAAAACTAATTTATTGTTGGCGATAGCATTTCTATCTACAAATATTTTTTTACCCGCTCCGACTACTATGTTATTACTCGTTGTTAATGTGGTTGTAGTTATGCCAGCAGTTGAAGTAATTGATGTTCCCGTTATTGTTCCAGCACTTGTTATGTTGTCTGAATTCATAATAATATCTAAGGCACCATAAAACTGCATACCACCAGCATTGTTAAAACGGACAATGTCAGATGAAGCAGATTTATTGTCCAAAAGTTTTGAAATATAAAGTCCCGCTCCTTTTACTACATCGTATGCTACATTCGTAAATACATAACCTCTTTGGTCCGCGGTTCCGCTTGAATCTGTGTTTAGAGTAAAAAAGAAAGCCTGATGATCACCAGTTGTCTGAGAAAAGAATATATCTCCTCTCCATTTTGATTTAATATTCGCATACCACTAAATGTAATATTTCCGCAGTTATTGATATCCTGATTATTAAATTCAGCCGTGTTTGTTAGAGTTAGATATTTTATCGTAGTGCTCGCCCCATTAAATGTTTTACTTCCTGTTATGGTTTGGTCTGTTGTTAGTTTTACACCATTGTCATCCAGATATTGCCTATTTACCGCTTCATTCACATTTTGTGGTGCTCCTAGATTAACAATTCTACTATTATTACAATCTAAGCCAGTAGCATTAAACCACGAAACAATCGTTGAGTCAATAATAAAACTTTTTTTTTTTTGCTGAAAAGTTGTGATACGTATTCGTGTTCATATCCAAACTAGCAATAGCCCCGATATTACTGGTAGAATTGAAAACGATGAATGTTCACTCTGTTGTTGAATTTATTGAATTTCCCGTTATTTCAACACCACTGCTGTATGTTTTAATTCCTGCTATGTTTTGGTTTCCTGTGGTTTTAACTGCCGAACTATCAAGGACAGAAACATCCACACCATCAACTAAATTCACACTTGTTATACTCTGCCCTCCCATATTTAATGCTCCTGTCATACTAGCAGTGCCGTCTAATCTAAGAAAAGGTGAATTTACATTTCTCCATTGTCCTGTGCTATAAATGAGTAGTTGATTGTCCCCCGCTGTTGTTATAGTCACATCACTATGAGTAACAATACTTCCACCTGCTGACACTTTCGCCGTGTTCGCATCGTGCTCCGTTATCCAAGTTGCGACAGACCTACCATTTAGTTGTCCTACGTTTGTAATGTTTTGGCTTTTCATATCAACTCCGCATTTGCCGTTATTAATCCGCTGGCCGTTAATGTGGTTCCTGTTAATCCCGCATTCGCCGTTATTAAACCCCTTGCCGTTATTACTCCGCTTGTTGTTAATGTGTCGCTCGTAATATTTCTAATCAATGTTGTATCATAATTTAATGTCTCATAATCAAAATACAAACTGGCTACTTTTACTTGACTTCGTAGAATTGCTCCACTACTTCCTACACTATTAACAACCATTATAATGTATCTCGCTGAAACTGTTGTTGGAGTATATGTTTTCGTTGATTGTGAAGTCCATGCTTGCCCTGTCTGTGTATCCCATAATGTGTATGTGGTGTTGTCTGTGGATGTGCCCATATACCAAGTATTCGGGGCATTGTATTGAAAGTTATTATTTGAAGAACGAACATAATATTTTTTATCCTGTATAAGGGCTCGCCTTTGTAATCTACTCCTCCCCAAGTGTTTATATATGGCGAATTTCTTTGATATGCTCCTGTTGAATCATTGTAGTAAATTGGAAATGCTATTAAATTACCCCAAGCATTGTTCTGGTCAGCATTAAAAGCAAAATAAGCGGGCTCGGCCGCCTCAGCAAAAGAAGCGGAAGCAACGAATGGTGCGGGTGTTGTATTGTTTGTGTTCATAGTTTGAGGACCTGTATAAGTAGTAAAAGTTGAAGCACCCATTTTAATATCGCCCGCCATCGTCCCGCCCGTTAATGGAAGGTAAGTTAATGACCCTGTAGCATTTACCCAGTTTGTGCCGTTGTATTAATAATTGATCATTTACTGCTGTCGTTATTACTACATCGCTGTGTGTATCAATAGACCCACTCGCAGACACTTTCGCCGTGTTCGCATCGTGCTCCGTTATCCAAGTTGCGACAGACCTACCATTTAGTTGATTTACGTTTGTTATATTTTGGTTGTTCATATTTAGTCCTCCCGTCATAGCCGTGGTGCCGTCTAATCTAAGAAAGGGCGAATTCGTGTTTCTCCATTGTCCTGTGCTATAAATGAGCAGTTGGTTATCGGCGGGTGTGTCTGTAATTAACACATCGCTGTGTGTATTAATTGAACCATCTGCGGACACTTTCGCATTATTTGCCTCGTGCTCTGTTATCCAAGTATCAACATCTTTGGTATTTAGTAAATTCACACCCGTTATATTCAAATTACCGCCCATATTAATGTTGCCGAATTCATCAACATTTATCGGAAATGTTTTATTTACCCAGTTTATTGAATTATATGTTAGATAGCTATTC
Source organism: Paulinella micropora (assembly GCA_019918135.1). Lineage (NCBI taxonomy): Eukaryota > Cercozoa > Imbricatea > Euglyphida > Paulinellidae > Paulinella > Paulinella micropora. The sequence continues at coordinate 6,843 of WBZZ01001434.1, forward strand.
ATCGCTATTGGTGCGGTTATAACTATATCAGAAAGTGTGTCAAATTGAACCGAGGGCGGTATTCCTCCATTTACCATCTACATCATTATATGTTAAGTATTGCCCGACCGTTGGTGCGGATATGTTCGTGTCTATCAAATTGTATAAACTGGTTGGTGTGGATTACTTGTATTAGAACGGTGTTGTGTTGAGGCTTTAACCTCGTCGTTGTCCCTCACTCGTTGCTCTGTATAGTATAAATTTTTTCCTTCTTTGATGTCCGCTGTGCTTTTGGTAGCCAGCCGTGTATCAAATCGCCCATCAGTATAGTAAAGATTTATAGGGTCGGCATCTTGCACTCTGTCTGTATTTAAGCCGATAATATTAGTGTTGGTAAGGTCTAAATTTTTTATATCTAGACTATCAACGGCCAACTCATTAAGGCGTAAGAGCGATTTATATTGACTCATTGGTATACTGTCTACGACCGTAGGTTGTATATTATTAAGAAATTGTTTGTTAATAAAAACTAAATAATATTATTTTGTATTATAATATAAACAAGTCATAAAATGCCAAGAGGTAATAGAGAGGTTGCGATGAAGAATCTTGAAAAGCGTTGGGAGGCGAAGAAGAAACAGGCTAAGCAGAGGAAGATTGAGAGGGCTAAGGAATTACTCGCGGAGAAAGAGGCGAAGAATGTTAAAGAAATGACTGAGGAAGAAAAGATGGACCACATTACTAAGAAGCAGTTGGCGAAAGATATGATTGAAGGAACGGATGGCGAGCCGATTGAGGAAAGCAGTTCTGACGAGGAAGTAGAGCACGACTTCGTTGACATTTTAGCACGACGGCTTGCTGGTATGAAATTAAAGACTAAACAGAAGAAGGAGAAGAAAGTGGTAAAAAAGAAAGTGGAAGAAGAGAGCGAGGACAGCGAATCTGAAAGTGAGGAAGAAGAGGAAGAGCCCAAGCCTAAGAAGGGTAAAGGTAAGAAATCAAACATATCGGTTAATGTTTATAATCAACAACCCGAGAAACCAAAAAAAGGAAACAATGGCACATCTAAAGTTTTTCTCAAGTTCTAATATAATGAGTGAAAAAAAACAACCTGCCGTTAGATGTTCGTTTATACATTATGGAGTATTTATGTAATCATCGTGATTACGACTTCAATAGTTGCTATGTGTGTGGATTAACTCTGTGTTTAGCTAACAGACAGATTACAGCAATTGATGTTAGTTTTGATTGGTTTTATATGTACGAGTTTTGTTCTTATTATTGTTTTGAACTAGAAAAAGAAGAAAGAGCAAAATATAAAGATAAAGCATTAGGTGTCATAAAATATTAGAACTGCGATGTCTTCAACTAAGAAATACGGATATTGTCGCCGTGAAAAGCCGATGACATTATTTTACGATGGGAGGCGAACTTACCGCCTATGTCTGCCGTGTAGAGTTAGTATCCGAAAACGGAAAGGAAATGTCCAATACTGTATTCACAACAATATGGCGAGGAGATGTACTTTATGCCAATACCCAAAATTTGACCCAGTTGTTGATGATGCCTTTATTAACTACCTTGAATATAAAACATTTGGAAGTTGTGGAAAATCAGATTATACGGATCCGCTGTTTGAAGAATTATTGAACAAATTATATTATTATTAATATGCATGGACCATAAACACACACAGAACAATAGTCAAAATGAAGAAGAAGAACTTGAAAAACAGAAAATTGAAGAGGCTTCTGAAATACACCATCAATCTAAAACACCTAAAAATGGAATACTACTAGCCCCTGAGCCTGAACAGTTGAGCCAAGTGTTTATTGACTTAATGGATATGTCTAAAATAGCTACTAAGAAAGGAAACAAAAACTACAATTTTGGTTTAGTAATGATTGATGTTTATTCTCGTCGTGGTTGGATTGAACCGATCAAAAATAAAACAACCAGTGAAGTATTAGAAGGATTAAAGAAAATGCCTAAACCTAAAAGAATTACATCTGACAACGGCAGTGAATATAAAGGACAAGTCGCCGAATACTTTAAAGACAACGGAATTGAACATACAACGAACGAAGTTGGCGACCACCGAACTATGGGAATAGTAGATAGATTTATTAGAACAATAAGGAACGATTTAAATTTTATGTGGGAAGCTAATGATAATTTCATTTGGGTTCCTTACATTTATAAAATTGTAGAAAATTATAATAATGCATACCATAATACACTAAAAGCTACAGGAAGTTTATGAGGGTAAAAAGAAAAATGATCAAGAAATATATAGAGCCGGTCTTATTAATAAATTTCCTAAGGGCTCAACAGTCAGAAAAGAACTAGAACGTACAGTTTTTAGTAAAGGCAATGTTCAGTATTCAAAAAAAGTATATACTGTTAAAGGCCGGAAAGGTTTTAAGTTGATTTTAAATTCGGATGAGATTTGTCAGTCCTCAACAATGATTAAAATCTAAAATGAAAGAACAACAGGAAGAAGTTAAACCTCAATTAGCCGACAAAGTAAAGGAAGCAACTAAAGAAAAGAAGACCGGTCACTTATTAAAGTCACTAGATATTAAACCGAAAAACATTGCTCGTATTAAAAAGAAAAAAGAGATATTGGATTTGTAATTTAATTACATTTATTAACATTAATTTTTTTCTCTTTGCTAACCACTCAAATAGTTATAGATTAACAACTTGGCTAACCTCTTTACTTACTTACTGGTACGTTTGGCTTTGCTGGAATACAATTTGGTCTGTACAATTTGTTTCACCAAACTCAAAGACTTTGAGATTTGTCAAACCTTCTCAATGTTTGAAAGTTTTGGCGAAAAAAACTGTGGTACCAACTTTCCATCCACACTGTAAAAAACTACCCAAACACTACCGCCTACTTTCAACTGCTTGATTGATGAAGCCGCACCTATTGCTTCTATTTCAGCAAAATCTTGATTTCCTTCTTTCTTCTCATAAACATAGATATGCCCTTTTTCTTCTTCCAAAAAAAGACATTTGCTGCTTTAGAAGGTGAAAACTTGCCCCTCCGGCAGAACCGAGTGTAACCTTCTTGAAGGAATCAGTGACATCCTATGTTTAAAATAAAAAATGAAAAAATGAAATCAGCAAACAGTATCACCTTTACAGGTGTCTTTACATCAGCTGGAGCAACCTATATGAATCATTCACGCAATGAACAACAAAAAAGAAAAGAGATTATTACCTGTGGAGCTGGAGCAGGATCGCAGTCTTCTTCTTGGGAGGCATAGCAACCTACACATACACACACAGGGACAAACTATGTATGTATGTGTAGGGGTAGTTTAGAGTCTTGCCCAGGACTTTATATAAGTCAGCTATTTTACCCCTCAACCCTATTTCTGTATTTATTATATTTATTTAAAACTTCATCAAAGCTATCTCCTTTACATATCAACTCCCTTTGCATACTCCTCCTCCCTCTCACTTAGTGGTTGCTTCCTCGCTAACAACCAACTATCCAACAACCTCTCCTCTTTCTTTCTTCTTTCTTCTTCTCTCTTTCTCTTTCTTTTCATTTTATCATTATTCTTCTTTCTGTTCTTCTCTTCTTCTATCTCAGCTAATCTTTCGTCAATAGCATCCTCTCTCTCTTCAAGTTCTTCTTTCTTTTAGTTTAACTCTTTTATTTTTTCATTTATCAATTCTATTTGATTACTTACTCTTATTTTATGTCTATTTACTATCTCGTCTTATACTCTCAGTATTAGAATTATCAGAATAGTTATCAAAGTTATCAAAGTTATTGGACATAATATTACTTTTATATATTTTGTTAAGGGGTAAAATGGCATTCTTTTCGCTTTGTCAAAAATCGTGTTTTTGGCAAGGGAGAAAATCTGTAGGTCTATTTTTGCAGTTTTCGTGCAAAAAACATACATTTCAGTTTCGTAAAATAATAGCAAAAATAACAATAAGGAATTAAGAAAAAAGAAATCATAGACAACAGTCATCAAAACAGAATTTTTCGAAATAGCCACTTCGGCCCACGACAAAAATAAAAAGTCAACGGACAAATAAAAAGGAAATGAGCCCGTGACCGAAACATTGATGACTGGTACCCGGCGGGCCGGCCGGTGTGTGTCTCTTTGGGCGGGGGCGTCTGCTCTGAAAAAGTGTCTTGTAGTGCGACCCTATACTACTATTAGTCTTACTATTAATTTAAATAAAAAATATGCATAATTTTATCCAAATTCAATATAACAATCATTAAGCCTTAAATAGTCTATATTTGAATTTCTCTCAAACTATAAAAAAAAGAAAACTTATCTATCTTTTGCCAAATAAACACTAAGAAACATCAAAATCTGTTTCTTAGTTTTTCTTGGTGTCCTGATCTTAGTTATCTTTTTTTGAAAAAATCAAAAGTCATCCCTATTGCGAGTTTGATTAATTTCTATTTAAATAAATAAAAATTATGTTATATATAAATGGGTAGAGAACCTACATATACTGCGGAGGAAGCAAGGGCAAAACATGCTGAACGCATGAGAGAATATCAGAGAAGAAATAAAGAGAAAGCACTTATGAGAGCAAAAGAATATTATCAAAAAACAAGGCAGACATACTGAGAAAATCAAAAGAGACAAGAGAAAAAATCAAGGCAGACCTTATTAGGCTCCAGAACATTGTCGGCCAAGTTGAGACCTGAAAAAAAATGAATTTCATATTAAAGATAATATAATATTATATCTATAAAACATTTTTTGAAAGAATTATATTCCAATTAATATATGGCGAATACCATCGACTATGGCGGGCACACCTGGAACCTAGACAAACTCGCAGAGGCGAATATAACATTCCAAATAAGGCAAAACAAGTTGTATGGGTGACGTTATTATCAGCCCTGCCTTCAAAATACTTAGCCTCCTCGAAAGGAACATTAACCAAACTATCACTACTGGCAACAGCGGTATCATCATAACGGCGGGCATTAACAAGAGGTACTTTGTAATATCCTTGAACAGCCACCTTAACACCTGCTAAATCTGCGGCATCAGTAATCGCCTTTCTTTCCGCTACGGATCCAATTTCAACTTTTCCAGCATTACACTTTTGGAGCATAGCACCGCTAGCCACACCAGCACCATGGTTTTCAAGTGCCATAAATTTTTCATACTTAATTTCTGGTTTCCATATAACCTTTGTGTAGTTTCCGTGTTGAAGATTACACAGATACTGCCCGCTTCGGCTTCGCAGTTCAATAGTTTTTATCATAGACAGACAATCCATATAAATACGATTGTAGCGACCACCAGCACCCGCACCAGACGGAGTGTAAGTAAATCGCAACACACTCCTCGCAAGGTTCAAAGGACGAGTAGGAATTTCAAAGGTGTTTTCCATACCACCAGCAGTAGTAAGTGCGACAGGTTGCGAGCCTTCACGGCTGGTAAGTTTGTTCAATTCATACTTACCAGTTAGCAGTTCCTTAGTCTGATGGACTAGTTCTCCTCCGTATTGGACAGGCATTTTTTCTTTTTTTTGAAGTGGTGTAAGTTGATTAATACACGAAATATATTTATAGAAAAAAATAATTAAATCAAAAATTAATTCACTTCGATTTTAGTAAATTAAAGAATGAATTAAATAAATTAAAATAATTAGTTTCACGATAAACCAGTAATGTCATAACTATTCCCAAACCATTAAGATTAATTGCTTGGTCGTTTTCGTCTGTCAAGTAAAACCTGAATACATTGTTTGAATTAGCTGACAATTTTTCCCGTATTCACTACCAGAGCCGTCATAAATGACAGATCCAAAAGGAATTTCGTTGGCTGTGCATATTTCTTGTAGCACGTGATTATCTCCTTCATTCACAAAATCAGATTGAAGACGCACATAAATATGAAGAATTTTACAATGTGTGGGATTGTCTAGTCCCTTCATATTGACTTCGTGTGTAAAGTCGCTGTCTGTGCCAGTTATCCTATTTTTGCTATTTATGTAATAGATACTACTTGACCTAGTACCCCCTTTATACTCCATTGTATATTATTAAAGATAAATACTTTTTACAAAAAGGTGTCAATTCATAACCATTTTGTGCTTTTAATTTTTCCGCTTCGTCTTCTTTAAGGTCTGTATAGCCACTAGCAAACTTAAATCGCACTCCTTTCGCCCGCTCCATTAAAAATCTCATACTATGCCAACCACACGTGTCTGAGGTGTTTGATTGTTGTTTTACTTGATTGACCTTCATTAATAAATCACTATCTGGATTACTTTTATTTACTAGTTGCTTCATTTGTTGTTGAAAATCTTCTGTTGGCTCGTAAAGTGCTAATGGGCCATACATTCCACGGACCTGTCTTTGTCTAGACTTATCCATACGGCCATCCAGATTTACACCCACCAAAATGAATGTTAAGTTTATTCACTATACGAATGACCAGACGGAAACCAAAACCAGAATTCTCTATATGGACAGAATTGGAATTATTGGCACATTTGCAGATAGTAATATTGCAAACATTTCAAACCTCAGTTATAATTTGGGCGTCGTCGGTTGGTCGGACGGGCAATATACATTTAAAGTCCTTGAAACTGACAGCAGAAATATTGATACAGGAAATTTAGCGGGAAGAATTGTTGTGTGCTTGGAATTTTTAGGATGATATTTGTTTCCGACTACGTCTTCAACAAACATCGAAAACCGATTTATTTTAAACAAGAAAGAAAAAACGATGTTTTAGAATAAGTGACCCATTCTTTCATCGTTCTTCCTGCAATATATTTATTTGTACAATTCTCATTCTGTCTTATTATTTCTCCTTCTCGCTTTCTTAATTGTTCTACATTTTCACACGGATAATATTCAATTAGTTCAACAAAGGCGTCATCATATTTAACGATTTCAAAGGAAGATATATAACTATAAGCACCTGTCATCCATATTTTGTAATCTAATTTATGAGCATAAAGTCTTTTGTATAATGGTTGAGTTGTTGAACCAATATACACCTGATCCGTTTGATATGAACTAATCGCATATATTTTACTTTGTTTATAATCTGGCATCCTTTTATATCGTTTATTATCGCTATCTTTAAATCATAAATTATCGCATTCATATATATGTGTCCTATACCAAGAAGAACTATCGCCGGCACACATTAAAGGCCCTCATCAAAGGAAGGGGGGGGGGGGGGGGGGTTGGTCAGGGGAATGTTCCCATCTTCCTCCGCAAGCCTCTCCATCTCTCTCTCCCTCCCCCCGCCGTTTACTTTTCTTGAGTATTTCGCATGCCCCACGCCCCTCTCCTTTTCCCTCCCCCCCCCTCCCCCCCCTAAAAAAAGCTTGATGGAGACCTTGCAGCTCGTTTGTGCGTGGCGCTGGAACCCGTCTCCACAGCCAGGCCAAGAAACGTTCGCAGCAGAGCTCCGCGCGGCGCTGGAGCGCAACGACTGGCAGCACTGGACGTTCGCCGCGGTCCACCTCCGACATTGCGCCCAGAGCTTCTAGACTCGCTAGGGGTCCCGTGCCGCATGCACTTGGGCGTCGTCTCATCACTGGACGCGGCCTTGAACGGAGTGCTAAGTGCCTTACTGTCGACCCCGCGCCAGGCCGTGCTGGCGTTGGGGCCCGAAAGTGCCTTGGTCGCGGAGGTGCGCGCCACGCCGCCCGTGCTGGTCATAACGCTGGAAAGGCAACCCCCGCTGCTCTGGTTCAGGTTTGACCAGTGCCACCACCACCACTGCGCGGACGCCCGGGCAGTGCTGGCGCAGCGCCGCTTGGTTTGCAACCTGGCGTGGGTCGATGCGTGCGGCCCCAAGTCAGGCGACGGTATGGCGCGCGGCCTTCGTGCGGCCCTGGACTTACTGCAAAACAGTGACAGTCAGGCGGTCCTGATCTGCCGGTTCACCGAGGCCCGCGCGCTAGAGACACAGCTGCTGCTGGCCTCGGCGGCCCTATGCTTCGCCGAATGGGTAGTGGTCAAGCCGCTGCACATAGGCGCCAACAGTGAGGCCTACCTGGCGGCCCGCAGGCTGCGCCGCGCGGCCGTCCCCGGGACACTTTGAACACTGGATCGCTACCTGCAGTCGCCGCGCGCAGCCTCGCTGTTGGACGCCCTCCCGCTAACTGCCGTATGGCTCTTCAGGGAAAACCTCGCCACTTACGTCGGACCAGTCATTGGCCACGCGACAGCCGAGAACTGGCAGTGCCAGTTGCGCACGGTGGCACTGGAGCGCTACCGGCGCCACCTGTTGACCCGCTCTAAGATTTATCAGCACAGGCGCTAAGCGACCCGGGGTACTGGTGCAGGCTGACTGTCCTTGGCTGGCAAGCGCTGTGCGGGGAAACGTCCGGGGGTGCGCCGCGCAACCTCGGCGTGTGCAGGTGGATCAGCGACTATTTGCGATCTCTGACCGTTGGCCGGAGCGGTGTCGTGACCTTGGCACTGCCCGGCGCGTTTAGCAGCGGCCGCGCGGGTTTGGTCTGGGCCTCTGGACGGGTCGTACTGGCTGCCGGCCGACAATCTGCGGTCGGGCGTGTGGCCCGCCGGGGTTGACCCCGACACAAATGTCAAGGGCCCGTGGCTCAGGCGGCTGTTGGCAGAACTGCCCGCTCGCGACAGGCTACTAGCAGCCTTGTGCCACGGTTCTCGGCCGCTGCGGGACGTCCTCCTGCCCTCCGGCGCCATGCTCGTAGCGTGGCGTTCTGTTGACAGCCTCTGGGTGCTCGACGTGCTCCATTGGCCGTTGGCGGCGGCCCGACTGTCAACCACGCACGCCCGGCGCCTGGAGTTCATGGCCGAAGCTCTGCCGGTCCTGGCGCAGCCGGGCGCGCTGGTATTGGCCCCGGCCACCGGTGACGGACCGTTCAGGCTCTGTCTGCCCCTGCGGACCGGCGCTGTGACGATGGCACAAGAGTGGTGCCCCGCTGACGGTCTAGAACATGTTTGAACTTCCCAAGCCCTTCTTTTTTTCTACTCGTAATTAGAGAGGATGGGAGGGGGGGGGGGGGGAATGGAGAGGGGATAAAAGGGGGGAAGGGAAGGGGGAGGGGGGGGGGGGTGGGGCGGGGAGAACAAAGGAAGACGCGTGTGGAGCGGTTTGCAGGGTCAGTCCCTTTCTCCGCGTTTCTGTCACTTTGTGTCTCAAGCGCTTTTACTTTTTTTTTTGCAGCCCCGCCCTCCCCTCTCCTCTCCGCTCATTTCTTTTACATAATGTTTTGCTGTTTCTTTTCCACCCCCTCCCCCCATTCTTTTTTTTTGTTTGTGTTGCTGTTGTTGCAATAAATGTTTAAGTCTTACCAGCAGAACAATGGCAAATACGCCTAACAAGACAGCGGACCAAAAAAAACACGGACCGGGCGAGCTATGTACATATTGCATTGACTGCCAGCCCGGTAAGCGGCAGAAGCTTGCACCTTGCCACAGCGGCAGGCATTACGGATTGCAGAAGCTATTTAACAAGCGAACCGTTGTCTGCCTCTACCCGAGGGCACAGAGCCAACTAAACGAAGAGGAAATAAGATTGATGTGCCAAAGTTTACAGAATGCAGGGAAAGGCTTCGATGTAGTGGCCGTGACCGGTCAATGGCCGGTCGACGACGAGTCTAAAATTGTTGATCAGGCAGCCCACAGACTCTATCAGTACGCCGAGATGTATGTTAACCAATCTACAGATAGTGTTCTGGCCAAGTACCTTGTGCTTAGCACTATACTGTACAATCTGCGAAAGAGCTGTCCGGACCATGGTGGTACACTGTTTCTGTTGCGGGCCAAAGATACCGAGTGCAAGCAACTCGCTGATGCAAAGAGATTGGTCAAAGAGCTTGACAACCTGCTCTGGGCTGGGCTAGAGAAAGACTTTCAAACTGAATTTAAACGGGGTTCGGAGGGACATTGTGAGCCTACGGGACAGGAAGTGTTCGATATACAAAAGGACCTGTGGCGCTACGGCCGCCACACGCTACACCCCGCATACAACTAACCATTCGGCAAAGATGGGGGTATCACTTTTTCCGAAAATTTTCCAAGATTTTTAGCAACTTTCAGAAAACTTGTGCAAATGAAGGGAAATTCAGTATTTAGTTGCAGAACATAATAAAATGATATTAAAACATGTTTTTATTAATAGTCAACCACTTAGACTTCACCTCCGGAGGTGGACAGAAACCGGTCTGACACCTAATTTTTCCACTTTTTTCATGCCGGCGACGACAAGACTATGCTGGAAACAAGCGACAAAAATGCACAGCTTGGTTTTTTTGCTTTGTTTTATTTGTTTTTAGTATTTTCCTACATTATGAGCTGCTTTTACTTCAAAAAATCCCTGCCGCCGCTGTGATAGGGGATTCACGTGGGTAGTGGAAGGGGGAGGGGGGGGGGGTGGTTTTTGACTATGCAAGTAAAGAGATTAGTTGAATTCTCAATTAATAACACAAATCTAGGTGTAATAATATTATTATTTAAGATTACTAAGTTCAGTAAGTTAGAAACTTATCCTTGCATTCAAAAATATCTTTAAACGTTGGTTATCTCGCTAGTAGTAGCGCATATGCACCCGCAAACCTACAAGTGCACCCCCCACACAAAAACAACAAAATAAAAGCAATGCCAAACAATTACAAGCATCTGGCAAAGAAAAGAAAGGAAAAGGAAGCGATACAAGAACCTAATCCATGTAGTCAAAATCAACGTCTCAGCGCCATCGACGCTAATGCAAACTCAAAAAAACTTGGTGAGTTTTGCGGGGTGGGGTGGGGGAGACCGGTGCCGCGTGGGGGTGTGGTGTTACCGGTAAAAGCGCTAGCTGCCATGCGCGCGATCACGTCCTCCAGTACTTGTTCTTTCTCGCTCTTGCTATTATTACTGTTATTATTATTATTAGTATTATTTTTAGTATTATTATTATTGTTATTACTCTTGTTGTTGTTGTTGTTGCTGTTGTTCTTCTGGGTTTTTTTCTTTTTCTTTTTCTTCTGACTTTCCTCCTCCTCCTCCTCCTCCTCTTCTTCTTCCTCCTCCTCCTCCTCCTCCTTCTTCTTCTTCTTCTTTTTCTTCTTGTCCTGCAGCTGTTGTTGCTTTTCTTTTTCCATCCTTGCCTTCTCTTTCTGCTCCCTTGCATCCCTCTCCTTTCTCTCGTCTTCTAGAAGTTTCTTAATGGATTGTGTTTGATCTGCAATAGCCTTGTTGACAAGGGACTGAACGACTGCTCTCGAAACACCAGCGGCCGAACCCTCCTGAGTACACAATATTATCGTACACAGGACGGTCCGGACACCGGTGATTTCAAAGCAGGCGTTTAATCACTTATAAAGAAGGCAATTACAGAACAAACCAAGGCCATTAAGAATTGCTAGAAGACGAAAGAAATCAGAGGGAGGACAGGGAGAAGAAAAAGGTGCAAGAAAGGAAAGAAAAAAGAGAGGCAACAACAGGAAAATAAGAAGGAAGGAAAGAAGAAGAAGAAGAAGAAGAAGAAGAAGAAGAAGAAGAAGAAGAAGAAGAAGAAGAAGAAGAAGAAGAAGAAGAAGGAGGAGGAGGAGGAGGAGGAGGAGGAGAGATTTCATACCTCGTCGACGTGCTCTTGCTGTGACTCGTCCTTAACAGCCTTCGGCTTCTTGCTGCTGCTTTTGCCTAGCCAGACACAAATATACTAACAAGCAATAGAGGATGCAAGGTCAATTTGTTACCTGCCTTGCTCTTTTTGGGTTTCTTGTGCGTGGGAGTGGGCGTCTCGTCTTCCTCTTCCTCCTCGACCTCGAGCTCCTCCACCGGTTCTGCACACACCACATGCACATATATTATGATTCATGTTTTCCGTTTTCATATTACATCATACTCATTTTTGCTACCCAATTTCGGTTTCTTGACTCTGCTTGAAGACCGAGGTTCGCCGTTCCCTTCTCTCTTGCGCTAAAATGTGAGAAGAAAGAAAGGGGTGTGTGTTTGTGTGTGCACGTGCGTGTGTGTGTGTGTGGGGGGGGGGGGTGTGCAAGAAGCATATACGACCTTGTTTGCCATCAGCAGAAGCAAAAGCTCCTTCTTCCGCCAGTAGTAAAGCATCGGCGGCTCCGTAGGGTCGCCGATGTACTTCAAAAACTGCGGCTTGACTTCCTTCTCGAAGTCAAGCGGCGAGTTAGGAAGCATGCATGAGTGCTTCAGGTTGAACCCGAAGAAAGCCATGAGCTGGTACTGAATTTCGTTGGCAACACCATCTCCGTCAGTATCCACATTGCGTGCGGCGAAAATATAACGCTTTGATCCTGCCAAATACAGTACAACAGACTTTAGCGGCAAGATCAAAGCGTTATATCTTTGGAAAAAACATAATGTACCTCGATTGACTGATGCAGCATTCATTTTTTGCCAGCCGACAGGAAAAATGATGAAGAGACTGCGCATATGCAAATTAAACAAAAGAAATGTTCAATCAATACAATTTTGGGCAACAGGGACCCAGGAGCACAGGGGGAAACTTCCCCCTCCGATGTCTCCACTTGCGTAGACGCCGTGAGCTTAAATTTATTATATTTTTCAAGCACAACGTCCAGCAACAGCGGCCCCTCCCTGGGTTTGCCGTCTTCGGAAGTAAACTTAAACAGCAAGCTAATTATAATCCAAGCAGCACATGCACACACATACATACATACATACACACACACACAGCACAAACACAACACACATACACAGCACACAATGTTACAAAGCTCACACAGCGCAAGAAGAAAAAAGAAGAAGAAAAAGAAGAAGAAAAAGAAGAAAAAGAAGAAAAAGAAGAAAAAGAAAAATAAGAACTTCAAGCTAAAAAGAAGAAGAAGAAGAAGAAGAAGAAGAAGAAGAAGAAGAAGAAGAAGAAGAAGAAAAAGAAGAAGAAGAAGAAGAAGAAGAAGAAGAAGAAGAAGAAGAAGAAGAAGAAGAAGAAGAAGAAGAAGAAGAAGAAGAAGAACGACAAGGACAACAACAGCAGCAGCAGAAGCAGAAGCAGAAGCAGAAGAAGAAGAAGAAGAAGAAGAAGAAGAAGAAGAAGAAGAAGAAGAAGAAGAAGAAGAAAATTCCAAGCAAGGGCAGCAGTAGTAGTAGCAGCAGAAGAAAAAGAAAAAGAAGAAGAAGAAGAAGAAGAAGAAGAAGAAGAAGAAGAAGAAGAAGAAGAAGAAGAATGCAAGCAACGGCAGCAGCAGTAGCAGCAGCAGCAGAAGAAGAAGAAGAAGAAGAAGAAGAAGAAGAAGAAGAAGAAGAAGAAGAAGAAGAAGAAGAAGAAGAAGAAGAAGAAGAAGAAGAAGAAGAAGAAGAAGAAGAAGAAGAAGAAGAAGAAGAAGAAGAAGAAGAAGAAAAAAAAGAAAGAAGAAGAAAGAAGGAAGAAGAAGAAGAAGAAGAAGAAGAAGAAGAAGAAGAAGAAGAAGAAGAAGAAGAAGAAGAAGAAGAAGAACACAGCAACAAAACCAATAATAACAATAAAAGTAATAACAATGTTTAAAAATAATAGTAATGATAATAACAATAAATAATAACAATCACAACAATAACAATAACAATAATAACAATAATAACAGTAATAATAATAATAATAATAATAATAATAATAATAATAATAATATTAATAATAATAATAATAATAATAATAATAATACCAGTCTTGCCAGGACTTCCCTGAAATGAAAGAGAAGATAGACGTCGCCCACACACGAATCTTGCCATCCGGGCACTTTGGTAACTTGTGACCCGGATTGTCAGGGTCCTCATCACCTTCATCCGGATCCCCAGCTTCAGGCTCCTCCTCTTCATCCAAGCCCTTGTTTTCCTCATTCTCATCCTCCTTCTTCTTGGTTTCCTCATTCTCATCCTCCTCACTCTCATCCTCCTCATCGGCCTCCTCCTTCTGTTCTTCCTCGTTCTTCTCTTCTTCTTCTTTTTTCTTGTTCGCGTCTTTCTTCGTCTTCGCCTTCTCTTTCTTCTTCTTCGACGCCTTCTTCTTCTCTTCTTCCTCCTCCTCCTTCTTCTTGTCTTCTTCCTCCTTCTTCTTCTTCTTCTTCTCCTCCTCCTTCTTCTTCTTCTGTTCCTCCTCCTTCTTCTTCTTCTCTTCTTCCTCCTTCTTCTTTTTCGCATCCTTCTTTTTCTTCTTCTCTTCTTCCTCCTTCTTCTTCTTGTCTTCTTCCTCCTTCTTCTTCTTGTCTTCTTGCTCCTTCTTCTTCTTCTTCTGTTCATCCTCCTTCTTCTTCTTCTGTCCTTCCTCCTTCTTCTTCTTCGCATTCTTCTTTTTCTTCTTCGGACTATCTTCTTCCTCCTCCTCCTCCTCCTTCTTCTTCTTCTGTTCTTCCTCCTTCTTCTTCTTCAGTTCTTCCTCCTTCTTCTTCTTCGCCTCCTCCTCCTTCTTCTTCTCTCCTTCCTCCTTCTTCTTCTTCGCCTCCTTCTTCTTCTTCTGTTCTTCCTCCTCCTTCTTCTTCAGTTCTTCCTCCTTCTTCTTCTTCGCCTCCTCCTCCTTCTTCTTCTCTCCTTCCTCCTTCTTCTTCTTCGCCTCCTTCTTCTTCTTCTCTTCTTCCTGCTTCTTCTTCTGCTCTTCCTCCTCTTTCTTCTTACTCTTCTCTTTCTCATTCTTCTTTTCTTCCGCTTTCTGCCTCTTCTGTCTTTGCTGTGGGGGACCTGCTTCGTCGGCGTCGCCCAGTTTGTCGTCCCATAGCGTGGCTTTATCCTTCTTCAGTAGTCCTGCTTGAGTCCAGGAGTAGCAGAAGCCGGAGACCAACTCATCGAGGTCGCCTTTACCCTGCATGTTACACATGGACAAAAAAATGAACAGGCAAGCATACAATCTTAGTGTACCAGCTCATACTTGCGAAAGACGTCGTCGGGAATCTCGACCTCTTCGAACGGCTCCACGTCTGGGGAGCCGTTCAAAGTAAGGAAGATTTCCCCTCGCGAATTTTTTCGAATGGTTTGTAAGGTGGCGGCAACGAGCTTCTTACATGCCGTCTTGGGCATCGGAGATAATCCTACATTCAAACATCTTGTGACTTTGCAGAATGCGAAATGAGTTGCCTCCAAAGTTCAGTCGACGAGGTGGGCGGTGGGAGCTGGAAAATCCGGTCAAAAATGTACGTTCAAAAACGCTGAAGGGTAGGTGTTGTTTACAAGAGTTTATGCAGAGTTTGTATTGAGAGGAGAGTAGTTTGAGAAGATGTAACAGCATTCCCGCCTATTCCATAGACCAGGATAGGCGGGAATGCATTTATTTTTTTATGTACTAAACGGTCTGTGTAGAAAAATCTGCACAAAAATTTGTCAACACCAACCTCCATGATACTTGCAATTCCTTGCCTATCTACTGCATTTATTGTGGCCGCAGTCTGGAGAAGGTAAAAAGCAATACAGTACTATAATGTAAACCCATGCCATTTATATCTCTAATGGAAACTGTGCAGAGTAGGAGTTGTACTAGTTCGATAAACCTATGCTTATGACTTGGTTTTTTTACAAAAATTTGTGCAGAGTTTGTATTGAGAGGAGAATAGTTTGAGAAGATGTAGCAGCGTTCCCGCCTATTCCGTAGACCAGGATAGGCGGGAATGCATTTATTTTTTTATGTACTAAACGGTCTGTGTAGAAAAATCTGCACAAATTTTTGTCAACATCAACCTCCATGATTGTTGAAATTCCTCCCTGCCTCCTCACAAATCAAGTGATACGGTAAGATAAGCTACAGTCAAATGTTTGTTGAAGCCATACATATTAATTCCTAATATTTGACAACCCAACTGAATCTATTTGCCACAAGCGAGCAGTTTGATAAACCTATGTCTATGACTTGATTTTTTACAAAAGTTTGTGCAGAGTTTGTATTACGAGGAAAGTATTTTGAGAAGATGTAACAGCATTCCCGCCTATTACATAGACCAGATTAGGCGGGAATCCATTTCTTTTGTTACGTACAAGATGGTCTGTGGAGAAAGCTCTGCACAAACTTTTGTCAACACTTAAAAAATGTGGGGGGGGGGGGGTCACACATGGGACACTCCCCCAACTTCAATATTTATCTGAATTCCAAAAACATTACACCAGCATCAAGATCGATGCTGTGGCTACCTACAGTGCAAATATGAGCTCCCAATTCCTCCTGGTTCCCACAAGCCATGGCCTAGTCAGACAGTGACGTGCGAAAATGCGGGGGTGGGGGGGGGGGTGGCCCTGTGCTGCACATGGCATTAAAGAATGAACTTACTTCGTTACTTTGATTGCGTAATTCGCATTTGATGTAAGTTCATTTTTTAAACCTATTTCAAGCCAACTAGCGCGAGTTATCAGGAGGGTAAAGGGAGTGTCCCATGCTGGTGGTGCTCATGCTGGGGGGGGGGGGGGTTGCATGATGTTTGGTGCACTCACCTAACAAAACTACTTGCTCCTATTAAGTAAACTAAATATCAGCATCAACATCATGACTGGGGCTAGCTCCCCTTCCACTCTCGCTTCCTGAAAAAATTTTGTTCACACAAACCATGCCTTACTCTGCTGGTGGTGCTCATGCTGGGGGGGGGGGGCATGATGTTTGGTGCACTCACCTAACAAAACTACTGTTGCTGTTGCTGTTGCTGTTGTCGCTGTTATCGCTGTTGCTGCTGTTGCTGTTGCTGTTGTCGCTGTTGTCGCTGAAAAAGAGAGAGATAGAGAGAGAGAGAGAGAGAGACAAAGACACAAACATTAATGTCTCCCTCTCTCTCTCTCTCTCTAGGCATGCTGAGGGCTGCCAAAGCGCCGATTTACGTGGCCCACCGCGATGGTGGTTACGGAGTTTTTGCCAGTATATACCTTCCTCCTTCCTTCGAGCTTGGGATCCTGGAAGCGGGCGGACGTGCTCTGAATCTTGATCGTAGTACTGCTTTATCAGAGCATTTTACTATGAAAATTGGGAACTTACTTCAAACTGGCATGCATCCCATTCACTTTATTTCCCCTTCAAGCAGAAATGCTTTGCATCTAATAAATTCTTCATCAAAAGGATTCAACTCGAGTCCTGAGAAGCTTGACGATACTCCCCGACCTAACGTGAAGGTAAATTAATAACCAGTACATCATATATGAAAATTGCTACAATTCACATGCGTAACTAGTAATGTGACAGTCGCCATACATAAAATAAAAAAACATGCAAATGCACATGCATTATTACATATATACATGCGTATACATCATACATACATGATTGTTACGTGCATTCTTTTCCAGATCAGCAAGGGGACTCCAATCGTCACGGTGAGCACTGCAATAGGCAAAGATGAAGAGATTTTGCTCAATTAT
This sequence comes from Paulinella micropora, assembly GCA_019918135.1. NCBI lineage: Eukaryota > Cercozoa > Imbricatea > Euglyphida > Paulinellidae > Paulinella > Paulinella micropora. The sequence continues at coordinate 24,109 of WBZZ01001434.1, forward strand.
GCGCCGAATCCGGATTTAAGCATCACTACGCTACCGAGCGATGCATACCCGCACTGGCTGAAAGAAGCTGCCAAGCAACGCGCTAAAATTCCGGTATTTTTGTACGAGACGGACATTGGCCATGTGTGTTTCATTGTTCCTGAGCAAGAGCATCCTATTCCTTTGAAGTTAGTGTCATTGACGCACGAAGAGAAGCTTGCGCTTTTGAGCACGGTTAGTAGTGTTACTTCCGATGGATGCGCAACTTCGCAGCCGGTGTCAAGATCTTTATCTATGTCAACAGAGCAGAAAATGAAGTTGCTCAACAGCGTTACTTCTGTTTCAGCTGCAGAAAGTCAGAATACTCTTCTGCGAAGGGCGAGCTCTAGCGTTACAGTTGTGCTGGAAAAATCAAGCTCTAGTAATACGAAGGTAATAAATAAATAAAATCAATCACTAGGTAGCTTCTTATTTGATTTATTTACAGGTACTTGGTTCTGACATCGATACTGACGTGGACCAGAGGGAGGAGCCGCAGAGTAGTCCGGTCAAGTTCAAAGATAATAGTGGGAGACTTTTTGTTCCTACTGGATCTTTGGTAATTCTCTTTCTCTTTTGCTTGCTTGCGAAAGTTGGTAGCTATTGTGGTTTGTTTAGAGCGTTGACGAAGGCGATTCGGATAATGATTCGAAGTGCTACCGTGAACCTACCGATCCTAGCGATACTAGGCTCCCCCCTCTGGTCGACGACGAATATGTTGGTGCGGAATCTAGTATTCTGGGCAACTACAACGAGCTGATGGAATCAAATGAGCTGTTATGTGACCTGATGAAATTGTCACCACTTCCTGTACAACGAGCACGCAAAAATCCCACTCGCCCCTACAAAATGAAACACCGCACCAAAGGAAACGTGAAGTTACAGAGACAGGAAGCGCTCAAGAAGTTGTTGGGGATAACCTTCGCAGACCTGGATAGAGAAGTGAAGTCTGTTTGCTGTCAAAAGTGGAAGTGTTACTCATTCATCGACACGCGCGATGTGCTACACACGCGAGCGAAGAACGCAGCATCGTCACTAAGTGAGCTTTACACGTGGACAGCTGCTCAGCTTGAATCCTTCCAAACTAAAATTGGTTCGTTTCAATATATGTACCTAACGGAGGCTGTCTGCAGAACAGCTTGGCAGCGCATCCACGGCATCAGCGACGCAGTTTTATCTCGAGCACACAAGCTTCTTGCCAACAACACGAAGGTCTTTGCCAGAAAGTCAACCGCAATTCCCGAAACAGAAGATCTTGTTGCAATTTTGCTATGTGAAAAATTCGCAAACAGTCATCCCGAGATATGTAGCGACGGTGTATGGAGGCTACAAGAAATGGCTGAGGACGCCGGAGTGCAAAAGTATGTTCGGGACAACTGGAAAGAAGTGTGTCTACGGTACGGAACTTCTAAGAGAGTGAATCCTGATAAGCCTCCAACAGACAACACAATCAACAAAGTTTGGAAAGCGGATTTCTCAAACGTCAAGTTTGTACGAGGTAATATGCATATAATTGATTGATGTTTGAATCGTTAGCATAGCATAGCATTCATCATTACTCACTACATCTTTGTGCTGCAGCGGGAGACTTTTCCAAATGCGACATCTGCACGAGGCTTGCGGTTCGGCATGCCCGAGGTTTCCTGAGTGACACAGCAGCTCAGACTTGGCGCCGCCAGAGCCGCCTTCATCACAAAATTCACAGAACGTGCCGTGTAGCGAGCATGCAACGCAAGAAGGGTGCGCAAGAAGATCTCCATGCTACTGTTATATCTGCAGATATGAAGCCGCCTGTGCGGATTCCATCTTGTCGCCGTGCTGCTAAAGACTTTAAAGGGAAAATGGTCTTTCGCCTGTGTGTCGGTATCAACACTTGTTACACTACCGATACTAACTTTATTTTCACGTACCTGGAAGGCGCAGTGGAGCATGGCGTGAACAGTAATATCACCATGCTTGCATCACTTTTGCATTGGGAGCTTTGGCATCCTCGCACTATGCAAGCTTGGAAGTTATTCCTGGAGTGGGACGGCGCCGGTGATAACACTGCGTGGGCTATGCTAGGCTTTATCGGGCTTAATGTTGTCGACCGTGGTATCCGTTGGCAAGTAGAATCTCATCGCAAGCCACCTGGGCACGGCCATGACGGGAATGATCAGTCATTCAGAGTGATGGATATTGGGTGGAAGAGCACCTTCCTCACAACCAATATCGCTCAAGCTTTGTTAAAACTTATCCTTGCTTTCAAAAAACAAAGATCGACCTTTGTGTTGGTTGTTCTTGCATGTAATTACGACTGGATGACGTATTTCAGTCCATGTATGAACAAAAGCTTCAAGAATTACAACAGGCCTCTGGCCTGGCGCATCACCAAGAACGAGGATCCTGATCAGTTACCGACTGCGGATTTCAAAACAATGGGAGACGCACAGGAGGAATTTCATGGAGAGAAGGATAATCCCCAAGGAGCATCAGTGAAACTGTTCATTCAGCGCCCCGGTATTGTATTATATTATTCCCTTCCCTCCCCCCCCCCCCCACCTCACGTGCATGTGTTGTATATATTGCAATACCGGGGCGTTGGATGTATTGCAGCGGCTGATATGCCTCGCAAGCTTCCTGTGGGATACTTCGTCAACCCACGTTTGAAAAAGGATATTCGATCTTTGAGCAAGTACCTAGAGCCGGACGAGACTGCGCATGTGGAGGAGATGTTGGCGGCTGGAAACCTGACAAGAATCGAAATTGATGGCGACTACTTCGACGGTGGTTTGCCCGGACGCCCTGCTCATATGAAGTGTGGAAAATACAAAGCAGAATTCCGACTGGTTGATGAGCTGCCGATGAATTGGATGGAGTTGCCTCCTAACCGTAAAGAAAAGATAAACGCTCTTACCCATTTGACACCTGACGAGCTTCTTTCTTTACCACGCACATATTTTGTTAACGAGGGAAAGGCTCCCGCTCACCCACGATGGCGCGGTGCACAGGAGCTTACTGAGGAAGAAAAGAGGGAGCAGGACTTGGCTTTTGGAAATGTTGAGCATCCGTGGCGCAAAGTTTTCATTTTACTTACATCGTTTCAAGACAAGCAAGCGTTTGCATCCAGCCAAATGGTAGTCAAGGAACTAAAGGACTGGCTCAGAATGCACGGTGTTGCAACGCAAGATGCCGACCGGAAGCAGTTTAAAAAGGCGCAGCTTGTTGACTCAGCATGGAACCATTTTCAAATCTGCCGCTGCAACTTAGAAGAAGAAGTGGATGCCAAACTAGCTGGTGCTGAACCCGCGCTATCTGAGAACTCTTCTTCTACTACTAGCACAGACAACTCTTCTTCTAGCTCAGAGGAAGAAGAAAACGGTACTAGTGTATGCTATATCTGCAACACTGGTCGCATTTCGTTATTATTTACTGTAGGTGTCTCAGACTCAACTGTGCCGCCACGAGGACGCCAACCAAGCCGTCAGCGCGGACGTCGCCGCGCGCGTCGAGCAGCAGGTCAACGCGGACGCAAGCGTGCGCGAAATTCAGCTGATTCCAAGCGGGCGATGCAATCTCAACGCAGGAACAGTCAGGTGCAAGGCGCAAATCAGCCAGGCCCCAATCCGTGGGATTGCCCTTCCTGTAAGATCCATAACGCTGAAGGTGGAGACAAATGCCAATTGTGTGAGTGGCCAGCAGATGTCGGTAGCTCTGATAGCTCTGACGACAACGACCCATTAATGTAGCCTTGAAATACATTCTAATCAAGGAAATACTGCAACCTTCACATCACACAACCACCCCCCCCCCCTCCCCCTTCCACTACCCACGTGAATCCCCTATCACAGCGGCGGCAGGGATTTTTTGAAGTAAAAGCAGCTCATAATGTAGGAAAATACTAAAAACAAATAAAACAAAGCAAAAAAACCAAGCTGTGCATTTTTGTCGCTTGTTTCCAGCATAGTCTTGTCGTCGCAGGCATGAAAAAAAAGTGGAAAAATTAGGTGTCAGACCGGTTTCTGTCCACCTCCGGAGGTGAAGTCTAAGTGGTTGACTATTAATAAAAACATGTTTTAATATCATTTTATTATGTTCTGCAACTAAATACTGAATTTCCCTTCATTTGCACAAGTTTTCTGAAAGTTGCTAAAAATCTTGGAAAAATTTCGGAAAAAGTGATACCCCCATCTTTGCCGAATGGTTAGTTTTTCCCTTTGTTGAAGTCGGACGTAACATGAGGACTTTAAGCTTTGTTTGGTAAGCAAAGGAAGGGGGAAGTAAGGAGATTCATTTCTTTTCTGTTGCTCGTGTTTCGGCGGGGTTTTGGTTGAGTTTGGGAAGCAGGAGGACAGCTAGTCGCCGTTTGCTGTGACAGTTCTGGACGTACGGGAAGAACAACGTACGACATAGGAATTGTTTTGTTTTTGTTCCTTTTGGGACGGGACAGTTGTTGCTCTTCTCTCTTCTTTCTCTCTTCTCTGAGGCTCTGTCTTGCGAGTATAGGGCAAGGACCATTGGCCCTTTTGTATTGCTCAGTTCATTTTTCGTTCTCCATTATATACATTAATGGATAAGGAGTTAAGGGGAGATATCTGTTGGTGTGTGATCATATTTTTATACGTGTTTTTTGGGCAGTTGGTGAGCCTGGTATGAGTTGCTTTATCGTAGTGGTTGTTGCTGCGAGTATGTGTGAGTTATTATTTGACGGAGGAGACATACGCCTATGTGATGAAGTTTGTTTGTTGTGCTTATGTGTTGCTATATTGCCGAACGTTGATTAGGTAAATACCCGGTCACTCACGGACCTAATACCTTAGACGCCGGTTTGCTGAGAGACTCCGTTAGAAGCCACGATACCAATCGACACTTTTAACTTTTAATCCGCACGTAGATAGCAGAACTGACAAACCGGCTCAAAGGTAATAATGAAACTGAAATAAAGTCTGCACGACTGTAATTATTACATAATGATTAGTGTCCAATCCTGAATGCCAATATGGACCGTTACGTCCGTTACAATTATTGACTAGAACTCTACTATACGAATAAATTACTTACCAGTGAGCCACAAAGTAATTACTAAAAGTAAAAACGTAGCTGTCCTACCAACGCTCCCCCTCCGCGTCCCAAATAACAACATTGTCTGACACAAATCAGTTGCACAACATAAAAATGGAGTCTTTCCCTGGCTTGCTAGTTGGATAGATTTGATACGATTGCACAAGATCAGGATCTCTGCGAATACATTGGCTGCAGTGTCGCGGATGGAGTAGTTTCTTGTTTTCTGGTTTCTTGAAACAACGTGCACACACATGCACATACCGCTGCGAACACGACCAGCACAGCCTCGGAAAACTCTGGTAACAACCAATAGATGCAGCAGTGCAGTAATAACAAAGATACAAAGCTGCCTTGGGTCTGCATGAATCAGGTATAAACTTAGGTAATTGGTCAAACCTGAGATATTTTGACCCTGGTTCGTTAGGTACTGAAGAACGGGGCGATGCAACTGGTACTTTTGTTGCATTGTTTCTGAACAACCACACTTTGCAATTCTGTGGAGTGGCTACCTACAGAGAAAACTTGAATATTGTAGCCACAGCTTCGTTGAGGACAGCGTTGCTTGTTACTAAGCTCTGGTCCGTACGTTTCATCCCCCTGCATGGATACTTTACACCATGCCCGGTAATAAGCACTACTGGAAAATAATGGGCACAGTGTCTGTTACGCCGTGTACTTGTGCATTGCACCTCTAAACTGTAACCATTTCAAAACTGCAAATTTGTTGACGCCGTTGAGGATCACCATGCCTTCTATGCCTTTGGTTCACCGTAGAACATTTTCCGGTAATGTTACAGTGAACTCTGTCAGAGCTTCTTCACCCGGATCGGCCGCAAACGACCACTTGTAACCGGGCTCAGGTAGATACCTACCCTTCTAGCTACACGCCGCAAGTCGTGTACAGAGTGCTGTTTAGCTTGTTGCTGTTCTTGCGCGGCTCCAAAAACACTATAGACTTCTGTGTTCACGGTGTCTGCTAGGGAATTATAACACGAGCCAGAAAAGTTCATCATACTCATGACGGCGTTGCGCAAATTCACCAGGAAGGAGGCTTGCGAATGTTCTTGTACACAGTAAATTTTCTTGACCGAACGAGGCATCCTAGCACCTTGCACCAAACATTCCCTCACAACTACCTCATCATCCAGCAACTGCCCAGGTAAAGCACCAACAGGAGGGACAGGAGGAGGAGACAGAGAAGACAAAGAAGGAGAAGGAGGAGGAGGAGGAGGAGAAGAAGAAGAAGAAGAAGAAGAAGAAGAAGAAGAAGGAGAATGAGAAGGAGAGGGAGAGGAAGAGGGAGAAGGAGAAGAAGAAGAAGAAGGAGAAGAAGAAGGAGAAGGAGAAGGAGAAGGAGAAGGAGAAGAAGAAGAAGAAGAAGAAGAAGAAGAAGAAGAAGAAGAAGAAGAAGTTTGTGGAGCTGCCGCCTCCGGGGCCACGCGACAGCGACCTGCAAAACTTCTTGCCGGTTGGTGCCGCTTGGCACTACGGTTTTCTACTGTCCGTTGCCGCCGCTTGCGATCGATATCAGCAGTGAAACTCATACCAAAGATGTTTGAAGGTAACTACAAGAGAGAGAGAGAGGGAGGTAGAGAGAGAGAGACAGAGAGAGACAGAGAGAGACAGAGAGAGACAGAGAGAGACAGAGAGAGACAGAGAGACAGAGAGAGAGACAGAGAGAGAGAAACAGAGAGAGAGAGAGAATTGAGTTATTACAATAAATTCAAGTAGACATATATTAACTAAAATGAAATGTTATTAAATTCTACGACATCAAATTTTACACATTTTTTATTAAGTCAATTACTTCGTCACATCCAATTCAGACAGCCCATAAAATTAAAGATTATTAATAATATTACCCATCTTGTGATTTCTAGCAAAACATTATAATTACCCTTGTTATTATCTATCACCGCACGCTCTTGTATAAACTCTCCTACCACCCGGCTTTTGGAGGGCTAGATGCCCTAATGATACAGTTTGAAAACAAGTGGATTACTGCGCATGCTCACTCTGAAGTAGAAGACATGCTCAGAAAGATCTGGATTAAGTATAAACTGAAACAGAGAACTAAGAAAAAGCTACTTGGAGCAGGCGAAACCCCTGACAAAACTAACGGACAACGCAAGACCACCGAAAGATTATTCGTGTCTGAACAGTCAGACAGCGAAACAAGACGTTGCTTCAACTGCAACGGGACAGGTCATTTAGCGTTTGAGTGCAAGCACACCTGCACTAAGAATAGCTACAAGAAAGGCAAAGGTAAACACCCCCGTAAGGATTGCCCTCTTGACAAGAAAGGTAGGCAGACAGGAACAAAACTCTCGAAGAAATCCCCAAGATCCACTGTCGCTGTCGCAGAGCAAGCCTCTGACGAACAGGACGAGGAACAAGGAGAAGAAAAGCCTGAAAAGGAACAACAGGATGACACAGAACACGAGGAAGATTCTCCCTCTGTGTTCGTTGTCATGGGTGGAAGCTTAGATCCCGAAGAGGAAGAGAAGCCTAATGCTAGACGACGATCAGCTAGACAGAGCAGCACTCAGCAAGTCAGCACTCAGCAGGTCAGCAATCAACAGACTAGTAGTCAGCAGAACAGCAGACAGCAAAACAATAGTCAACAGACAAGCAGCAGCAGTCAACAGACTAGCAGTCAGCAATCAACAGACTAGCAGTCAGCAGACAGCAAAACAATAGTCGACAGACAACCAGCAGCAGTCAACAGACTAGCAGTCAGCAGAACAGCAGACAGCAAAACAACAGTCGACAGACAAGCAGCCGTAGTCAACAGACTAGCAGTCAGCAGGACAGCAGTCAACAGGTCAGTAACCAACAGACTAGCACTCAACAGACAAGCAGTCAACAGACTAGCAATAGACGACAGAGCAGCAGACAGCAAGCTCGTAGACAAAAGCAACAGCAGGCAGAGATGGAGAGAAAGAGTGAAAGAGCACAGTCACAAACCACTACCCTCTCATCTAAGAAACAACAGAAAAAGAGGATGGAGAGTAAGAGTAAAAGAGCACAGGCACAACCCACTTACCTCTCATCCACAGTCACACATTCACAGAAGATGGAGAGAAAGAGTGAAAGAGCACAGTCGCCACCCTCGACCCTCTCATCCACAGACACACAGTCACAGACTGAACGCATGGGAAGATGTGAGCTACCACCACACCCTATCTACGCAAATCTCAAGCCTGGTTACTCTCTCACACCCAAACAGAGAACACTGGTATATGAGCAGCTAGATAAGAACGGGCACCCTAGGTGTCAAGGTAGGAACACAAAAGGAGAACAGTGTGGGATTTCTCGCAACCCCAAATTTTACGGTTCCCCTAATCTCATGGCGAAACGGTTCGCATATGGTTCGTTTTGCGGCTATCATGCCAAACAAGACCCCTTATTTCCCTTCATAGGCCTAGCAAGACCGGCAGCAGAAAGACCTAGTAAGAATAGCAAGTTCCCAGACGAAGCAGGACTGATAGCTGTAGCCGAACAGTACCTAGAGTTGTACGGCAACATTCAGGGTTACAATCAGCTGAACCAAGAATGGTGTTATTACCCCGCAGTGAAGGCGCACGAGTTTCAGGTACAGCCGTCACGCAAACTCAACCACCTGAAGAAACAGTATGCGGAAAAAACGGGCCGGATCCAACAGGTTGTGTACGGTAGTGGACAGAATAGCTTGGTGGTAGAGCAGTAGAGCATGGTAGACAACCCCACCCACTGCATCCAACACCTGAAAGGCCAATACCAGAAAGTCCAATACCTGAAGCACCCACACCCGAAACTGTCACGTACGTTGAGGAACATTTCGAAAACACAACACCAGAACAGACAACCCCTCGCACCCCAGAAGGTAGGTACCTTACTAGTCATGCATTCAGGCAGGCAGGTCTAGTAGTGGTAAATGATCAGACTAGGCCTAATCCTAATGTGTCACCCATAAACTTCTACACCCTTGCACACTTAGCAGAAGTCATGACGCAAGGTTGTCAACGGACGTCAGACAGACAAGTAGTGTGGACAGCAGACGACCAGCCAGACGATTTCCTCACAGACGTGATGAAAGCGATAGAGGCAGTTTAGGTACTTCACAAAGTAAGAAGAACTAGCCCCTACAGCGTTGAAAAAGACCCCATTGTCACTCATTCCACTGCACAAGAAAGAGTAGGATTGCCACAAGCACCCCCCCCTTCCAACACAACTACTGAACGTAAACTATTCCCTTCAACACGCAATGAAGACGAGGAAGAAATAGATGAAGTAGAGGAAGAAGAAAAGTCAGAGGAAGAAGAAGATAATGAGATATACGAGTTCAACAGCGACGACGAACGAAACTCAGACGAAATTAGACTTAGAGACACTCGCAGCTTACTCGTCAGAGGAGATAGAAGAAGAAGAAGAAGAAGAAGAAGAAGAAGAAGAAGAAGAAGAAGAAGAAGAAGAAGAAGAAGAAGAAGAAGAACAGGACGAAGAAGAAAACGAAGAGGATGACGCAGCAACAGTGACTCACAAGACAGAGAAAGACGTGAGTAACAGTAGCGCGAGACAGGGCGATGGTATTGATCAACGCGAAAGACAGACCAAACCCGACACACACATACCAGGATAGTGGAGCCTCACAATACATCTGTCGAGATTCTCATTTAATGACGAACATGACGAAAGTAAGACCTGTGAACTTCAAAACTGGAAGTGGTGAGAGAAAGATAGAGAAGGCAGGTATGATGCAACTAGCTAGAGTATATGGTAATGCCAAACCCCATGTTATAGCAAAGGCAGCGTACTATGACCCCTCTATGCCTATCAACATTGCACCCACTGGACCCATGGATCATTTTCACCACAGAGCTGTGGTACACCAAAATGGCCAGATGTTTATCCTTAAGAAACCCATAGAGGTAGACCCCAGGGATATACTAGTCAGGGGGAGATTGACAAAATCTCTATTGTATCGATGGGGCACGAAGAAGGACAAACCGCTTCGCATCAATCAGCGGTATGTTCCCTCAGGAGCACCCAAGAGCGAATCCATGTTGGGGTAATCGGGGAGGGAAGCCCCAGATCAGTTAAAGATAGTGATAGATTCAAGCTAAGCAAGAATAAAGTTAGTGATAGGACCAACAACGCAATTCTGTTTGTTAATTACCCCGCTAGCTCTGACAAACGGAAGCCAACAGAAATAGATATCCTTCATGCTAGTATAGGACATTTCGGTTTCGGAAAAGCCACTGCATTCGCAGATGCAGCTGGTTATAGAATAGCTGGACCTAGAGGAACTTTGGAAAGCGATAAGGAAGAGTGCGCTACATGCGAACCATGCATGATCGGCAAAGCTAAGGTTCTTCCTAGATTTGCGGTTAATCATATTCGCAGAGCCAATAAGTCAGGAGAGATATTACACCTAGATACGCAAGGACCCTGGCGTGTAATGTCAAGGACAGGCAAGAGATATAAATTTTCCGTGTCTGATGATTACTCCAGTTACACGTTAGATTTCTATCTTGACCATAAGAATGAGTTTATTACTTGTCTCAAGAAGGCCATCAGCTTCTGATAAACACAAACAAGTAATAAAGTCAAGGAAATACGCTGTGATCAGGAGTTCACTGCCCCCGCAGAGGTGCGCAGGGAATACCCAGGCATAGTGTGGCATGACGCAGCTACAGGAGATAAAGATGGCAATCCGGTAGCGGAAAGAATGAACCAAACGACAGGAGGATCCGCACGCGCTATGCGCATTCATGCTGGATTCCCAACCAATTTTTGGGACGAGATGGAACATACAGCATCCACGCTTTGGAACATCCTCCCGGCAACCACTGGTTCCCGTAAGGGTATGTCCCCATACGAACAGCTTTTCGGTAGAAAGCCCCCAATGCATCAATTAAAACCTATCGGTAGTAAAGGAGTAATGCACATAGGTAAGACAGACGGCAAGGGAGCTATGCCTGGCAAAGTAGTTACGTTAGTACGATACGACATACATAGAGAATTGTATCGTGTATGGGATGGCAAGCGAGTAATAGCTGGCGTTCGTAATGCTAGATTTAACCCGCGCAAAATAGGACCACTGTCAGGCGTGACCGCCCAGATAGATTGGAATGACGAATCTGAGGGGGAGAGTGAGAAAGACACAATCACCACAGATCAACCTTCACCAATCCAAGCCATTCTAGACGATGAAGATGAGGATCAACAACCACACTTCAAAGAAACGACACACGAGCATACGACAATCCAACCACTTGAAAGAGCGATGAGACCAAATTCGCCAACTCACGAGCAAGGATTACAGGAAGAGCAGAAATCAGACCAGCAAGACGAGATCAGTATTGAACAAAGCTTAGCTGACGATCAGGACACAAACCTTAGTACAGGACCGATACCCTCATCTGATTTCACTGCCCCAGAAGAGCCTCATACCGATCCAAACCGGTACATTGAGAAGAAGCCTCCGCCGAAAGGACTAACTTGGGAGCAAAGCAACAGTGTTAGCTCAGCCAATATAGTCACAGGCAAGAGAGAGAGGAAGCAAACTGACTTAAGTTCTACATCCACGCATCATGTTACGCTCATGAATGATGTATTGAATGATATGGATGATTGCATCTCTCATGATGAAGCAAGCGAGTGGTTATTTTATATTCATCTACCCACGGACTTAGTGGAAGAAGGAATGACACTGAAAGACTTGCAAAAAGGAATCGATAATGAACTGAAAGCGTTAAGGGAGTTCAAAACCTATGAATGGGTGACGGCCGATGAAGTTAGAAAGGCAGGAATCAAACCCGTAGGTTTACTTTGGGTTCATAAAGCTAAGACTGACGAAGCGGGCGTAAAGTTCGTTTAGTCACGACTCTCTTTACGGGGAGATCAACTTGAGCCAGGCATCAGTTATAACTCCGAACAGCTTTACGTTCCATGTGCCAACCATAGATCAGTCTTACTGTTATTCAAACTATCAGTAAGCTTAGGCAACAAAATATATGCCATAGACTTCAAGAACGTGCGCGGGCTGGCCCTCCACGGCCTAGAAGTAGGCCAGCTGGACCTGCTAGTGACGGGCGGCGCGGAGGCCGTGCTCGTGTGCCAGGGCTGCGGCGTCAGCCGCACGCGGCTGACCGATCGCCACCCCCACCGGGCCGTGGGCTGGTCCGGTGCTTCGCCGGCGCGCCCGTGCCGCCAGGCGTGCCCCTGCTCGCCCGGCCGGCCGCCTCGGCCGCGTACGCGGCCGCGACGCAGGCGTTCCTGGAGGCAGTCGCGCCGAGCGGGGGCCATTCCTTTGTCACGACTTACCTGGGCGCACCCCGGTGATCGAACCCTGCTTCTTCCCCCTTCCCTCCCCTCCCGGAGGGGAGCTGGCCTTCTTTCTTTCTCCCTGTCCGTACTCCTCCCCATCTCTTCCCTTCTTCTCCGCCGGTTTGCCTTTCCCTTGCCTTCCCCGTCCGCCGCTGATTGCTAGTGCGGGCTGGCCAAGAACTCAATCACTCTGTCCACACGCCAGTAGAAATTAAAAAACGTTTGCGGTGTAGCTGACCAGGCTTACTTACACCATGGGCCGTCCCTCCGGTACCCCGGGAGCGCACGGCTCGTGCTAGGGTTAGTCTTACTGTGTAGTATAGCTTCCGTCAGAGCACGCTTCTTGCTTTGTCCGTGCCTCGACCCGGGCAGGACACTGACTCTTCCTCCTCCCATGACCACCGCGCCGCCGGGCGGCGGCGGCCCGGGCGGAGCGGGCACGAGTCCCACGACCACCGCGCCGCCGGGCGGAGCGAGCACGAGTCCCACGACCACCGCGCCGCCGGGCGGAGCGAGCACGAGTCCCGCGACCACCGCGCCGCCGGGCGGCGGCGGCCCGGGCGGAGCGGGCACGAGTCCCACGACCACCGCGCCGCCGGGCGGAGCGAGCACGAGTCCCGCGACCACCTCGCCCTCCGCGTGACAGGGCGTGACAGGAGGTCGCCGGGCGGCGGCGGCCCGGGCGGAGCGGGCACGAGTCCCACGACCACCGCGCCGCCGGGCGGCCCGGGCGGGGCGGGCACGAGTCCCACGACCACTACGCCAGTGCCCGTGGGCACGGAGAGCCCGGCTACGCCGGGGCTTAGCGACACTCCGTCTGCCTCGCCCAGCGCGACCCCCTCTGTTTCGCCCAGCGACACCCCGTCCGCCTCGGCCAGCGCGACTTCCTCTGTCTCGCCCAGCACCTCACCCGTGCCGGATACGACAGGCCAGTTTGTGCTGGAGGCTAACGCCTCTAACGCTTCCTTTATCATACAGCCGGCGTCACCAACCCGGTCCGCCGCCGGGCGCAGCTGCATGTGCCGGCAGCTGCGTGGGTGGACTGGGGGGATGGCGCGGGCCGGGAACTATGCCAGGAGCGGTTCGGCTGCCGCCACACGTACGCCAGGCCCGGCCGTTACCAGGTTACCGCCAGTGAGCAAGCCCTCCAGAACTGGTCTAGCCTAGCTGGCACGAGGCCCTGGCTGGCCAGGAGTCTGCGCAGCTGGTTGAGATGACCAAGTGGGGCAACTGGCGGCTGGACCCCGTACGCGGCTTCCACTTCTGGCGAGCGCGGGCCCTGCGCAGCCTGCCACCGCTCAGCGACCTGCCGACCGCCGATGTGCAGAGCTTTGCGTGGTCTTGGGCCGAGCTGCCACTGCTGTGCCAAACCCTCGAGAATCTCGACACCAACGCCGCGCGCATCCTGACCGGCACCTTTGCTGACTCCCCCTGCCTGCAGGTCAGCCTGCGGTCGCTCAACACCTCGTCCATGGAGGAAGCGCAGTGGATGTTCGCCAATACCACCATGACCGAAATCCCGGCCTGGAATTCCTGGAGACTTCGTCGTTGCGCAACGCGAGCGGCATGTTCCGCGGGGCGCGCAACCTGCGGACCGACCTGGGGCTGCAATGGAATGTATCTGCGCTGCGAGACGCGAGCTGGATGTTCGCCGACACCGGCTCGTTCAACTCCCCATTGCAGGCCTGGAGCCCGCGGGACTTACAAAGCGTGGGGGGCATGTTCTACTCCGCGCGGGCCTTTCACCAACCACTAGGATTCATGCGCGGCCGGTCCGTCAACTTTGCCAACGTGCTGACCAACGCCACCAGCTTCGCCGCTCCCGTGACTACTTGGAACATAGGCACTCCGACCAACGGGACCGAGAACTATGCCATGTGCCAGCAACTAGTACAAAGCAATTCGGTTGCGAGGAACTCGCCGGGAACTTCATTAGTTTACACTGCGTTGCCTAGGGTGTGCCAGAGACATCTGACCCCCTTTACCGACTGCACGTTCAGATACTTGGCGCAATGCACTGGGGGGGCGGGCCGCTGTGTCGAGACAGAGCTCGGGACGGATTGTCAGTGTGCCCCGAACTATCAGTACGTCGTCGGGCCTCTACGCAATGCGGAGTACGTCTTTGCCGAACAAAGCACGGCTACCGGCGGTTGGTAAGACTGGAACATCACGTCTTGGAACGGCGCAGACCTGTCTTACATGCTCCTGAGTTCTTACCAAGGGATTGACTGGACCAATTGGGCCAGCTGGAGCCTCCCCTCTAGCTTCTACCAGGCCTACGCGCGGGATGGGACAGCCACAGGGGCCGCCCCGGTGGCCGCGCCCGGCCTGCGGGGGGCCTATTGGCAGATCACTCTTCCGCCTGCCCAGGGCCGTCACAGGCTCCGCTTGGAATCCATAACCTTCTACCTGAAAACCGATCTCTCTTCGTATTTTAGCAGCTATGACTATCAGCAGGGGAACTACGCGGGCCTGAAGGTCTATGTTGCTTATAGTTCAGCTCCCAGCAATCCGTCCGCTTGGGTGGTGGACGGCGAGCTCAAGTCCTCCTCGTCGGGCTTCTTTGATGGCTTAGGCACTTTCAAGTATGTCGTCTCCATCGCCAACCCGCCGCCGGGGATATGGACCGCGTCCTTTTACCCGGTGGCTGTCCGCGTGATCTTCGCGGTGGCGGACCCATATATGGTGCAAGCTCGCATCCAGCGGTTCAACCTGGGGTTCTTCGCCCTGCGCTCTCCTGTTTCGTGTGCAGCATGCGCGGCGGGCAGGACCGCGGCTTCCTTCCAGCAGACAGTGTGCGACGACGTGAATGAGTGCCTAGCGGCTCCTTCATCCTGCCGGTCCGGGCGCCAGTGCGTGAACACCGACGGCAGCTTCTATTGTGACGACTGTCCCGCCGGATACGCCAACCAGGGCAGCTACGACTGTGTCGACATCAATGAGTGTCTGCGCGGCGACAACGGTGGCTGCGGCCAGCAGGTCGTGTGTGTCAACGGGCGGGGAACTGGAGCTGCTTGGCCGCCGCCTGCTATGCGGGCTACCGTTGGCAGGCCGGGTCGCAGACATGTACGGACATCAACGAGTGTGCGGAGGGCACACACGGCTGCCAGCCGCCTACCAACTGCAGCAACACCATCGGCGGCTACACGTGCTCGCCGTGCCCCTGGGGCACGACGGGCACCGGCCTGACCGGCTGCGCGGACATAAACGAGTGCGCACAGGGGGCGGTCGGGGCTACCTGGTGCGGCGGTGCTAGCAAGTGCGTCAACAGCCACGAGCACTACGCGTGCGTGTGCAGCACGAGCGAGTATTACGTCGGGGAGAGGTTGCTCGAGTTTCCGACCACGGTCCCCGGAGGAGGGGCTTGCCAAACGAAGGACGCAACGGGTTTGTCTGGTACCTTCTCAGTGAGCCACTGCCCGACGATCGACACCCCGTCCTTATACTACTACATTGGAGGGGAATCTTACGACTGCGCCACTGGTTACCGTAGCGGGACCTGGAATAATGACTACGTGTTGGCCACCCCAGGGCCACACGTTTGAGTATAACGGCAGGCCCGTAGCCCTGCGGAACTTGACCATGAAGGGACCTCCGGCGTCCTCAGGCTTCACGGCGGGCGACATGTTGCACGAAGTAGTTATTGCTTGCGCCAGGGACTCGTCCTACTACAATGAAATGTACAGGGTGTCGACTGGCAACAACGCCACACCCGACCAAGTAGTGGAGTTTCGAGGGCCGCAATCTGCTACGCATACCTACTGTAGCAAGTGGAAGATTGCCTGGTACCGCAAGCAGTACCCTTGCAGATGGCCGGGCACGACTGTGGTGGCTTATATGTACTTGCGCCCGCGTTTCGTGGAGCCGGCCGCGTGCCTGCCGTGCCCGGCCGGGCTGACCAGCGACGGGGGGCAGAGCACGACCTGCGGCGTCGACGTCGACGAGTGCGCCACCGCCAACGGGGGTTGCGACCCGCTCCAGGAGTGCACCAACATTATGTCCGGCCGGACGTGCAGCGCGTGCCCCTGGGGCTCTACCGGGCTGCCCTGCGCCAACGCGGACGAGTGCACGCTGCGGACGGACAGGTGCGGGCCCCCTGGGGGCCTGCGCGCGGGATATGACGGGTTCGTACGAGTGCGCCTGCGTCCCGGGGGCCAGCCGGCGCCCGCTCGTGGCCGCGCCAGCCTACGCTCCGCCCGGCGCGTACTACGGGGTCCAGATCTGGCGGGACCGCGGCTGGCTGGTTTCGGCCGGCGCCGAGCCAGCGGCGGGCGACGCCTGGCGCGCCCTGCTGCCCGAGGGCTACAACTCCTCGGCCGGCGCGTACGCCAACGGGCTGGCGCTGCAACCACCGGGCGGGGACTGGGTGCAGCTCAACCACAGCTTCCGGCGCTTCTTCCTGGCGGGGCTCCGGTACGACGCACCGCCGCCGTCGGCCGGGGTCGCGCCACCCCTCACGCTCCGAGTGTGGGGCTCGGCAGACGGCGCCGCCTGGACGGAGCTGAACTGGACGCTGGCCGGGCTGCCGGCCGGGGGAGGGGTTCTCGACGCGCCGGCGCCGGCGAAGGCGCAGGGCCCCTTCACGGCGCTGCGCCTGGTAGCGCCCAGCCTCTGGGGGGGGCACGGCCTCGGCGCTCGGGCTGCGCAACCTGCGCTGGCAGCTGCTGTACCAGGAGGGCGAGACCTGTGCCGACTTGGACGAGTGCGCCCTGGGCACGCACGACTGCCACCCGGCGCGGCCGTGCCTGAACCGGGCGCCGGGCTTTGCCTGTCAGGCGCGCTGCAACCCCGGGTACACCGAGGTGGGCAACAACAGCTGTGCCGACATCGACGAGTGTGCGGCCGGGGGCTGCGACCCGCTGACGACCTGCACCAACAGCATTGGCAACTTCTCGTGTTCGGCGTGCCCGCCGGGCTACAATGGCTCGGGCCGGCTGGGCTGCATCGATCGGAACGAATGCGCGCTGGGGTTTTGTGCCCCGCACGGCAACTGCACGAACCTGCCGGGGGGGTTCAGTTGCGCCTGCGACACCGGAGCCCGGCCGAGGCTGGTGGTACCCAGGCTCTGGGCCCGGCGCAGCTGGCGGCCGGCTGGCAGACGGCGGCCAGCTCTGGCGCGGGCTGGGCCGCGAGCCTGGGCGCCGACGGGGGGGGGGGGGGCTGGGCCTCCGACGCGTCGTACTGACTGAGGGACGGCCTCCCCGCGGGCCCGCTGCCCACGACCGGCAATGTCACGGGCGAGTTTCCAGAGCTGAACTATACCTTGGGAGCGTGGCGGATCACGGGCTTCAGGCTGCAGGCGCAAACAGAGTCGTGGAGCATCCCGACCTCCGCCTCGCTGCATGTGCGGCAGGCCGGGTCCTGGCGCCCGGTCACAACGTGGGGCACGCTGGGGCTGGGGCCCGGCGGCTCGGTGAACCTGTCGGTGCCCTGGGACAGGCTGTGTACTGCTACGAGTTCCGGCTCGTGCTGGAACGCGTGGCGGGCTTTGCGGGCTCCCCGGGGACGGGACCGGCCGCGCTGGCCCGCTGGGACGTGTGGTGGGACCTGAACTCCGCCCCCGCCGTCGCGCAGTGCCTGGACGTCAACGAATGCCTGGAGGGTACGCACAACTGCATCCTGCCGTCCGCGTGCGTAGACCAGCGACCGTTCTTCAATTGCACCAACTGCCCGACAGGCTACAACCGCATGAACCCGGGGCAGCACCCTCCGCTGTGCGCCGACCTGGATGAGTGCGCGCTGGGGCTGGACGTGTGCAGGCAGGACGGCTCCCTGTGCTGGAACTTTGTGGGCGGCTACGCCTGCGACGAGTGCCCGCTGTACGTGCGCGGCACCACCAACTGCACGTACGTGGACGAGTGCGCGGCGCGCACGGCCGCGTGCACGGTGGCCGCCGACTGCCGCGACACCCCGTGGGGCTACCGCTGCGGTGCGTGCCCGGAGGGCTACACCGGTCCCAACGGCACCTGTGCGCTGGACCTGGACGAGTGCGCCACCGGCACCCACCAGTGCAACCCGGCGCGCGGCCCCTGCGCCAACACCCCGGGGGGCTACGCGTGCGCGGCCCAGTGCCCGGTCGGCCTGGTCGCCAGGGGCCGCGCCGACTGCCTCGACGTCGACGAGTGCGCGGCGGGTACCCACACCTGCGGGCTGTACGCGCAGTGCACCAATACCTACGGTGGCTACAGCTGCGGCTGCCGGAGCCCCGACTTTGTGCTGTGCAAGCCAGCCGCCGCTCGCCTGCGCACGGGGTCGATCCCGCGCCTGGGCTCGGCACAGCTCTTCCTTGCGCATGGCTGGCGCATCAGCGCTTCTAGTTACAACGACCGGTCCTGGAATTCGGTGGACGGTTCCAAGGGCTCGTACTGGACAGAATATAGCAGTAGTTGCTATTCCGCCTCCAATGGTCAGTACCTGTGCGCCGCCAGGACGGCCGGGATGGGCGGCGAGTACCTACAATTAAGCGTGTGCAATACGCGCTGGCGCCCGACCGCGCTCAAGCTGGACTACGCCCTGACAACTGGCACCAGTCAATGGTGGTGCCTCCAGCCTAGCGGAACGTACTTGTTCAGCAGTGACGATGGCTACAGTAATTGGACTATGCAGTGGGGAACCGATATTTACTATCGCTGTGCCTACACGGAGAGAAATCAGCAGTACCACGCGAAGAATAGTTGGTGTCAGGTGTCTACAAGCGCTTATTTTGTGCACTGGCGTCTAGTATTCAATTCAGTCACTCCTCCCAACAGCAACTTGGGTTACCTGGACGCTACGCCCGTCATCTACGACTACGACGCCGCGATCGAGTTTAGCCCGCTAGCTGCCCGGCCCTGCGGCTGTGCGCTTGGCTACAGCGGTATCAGCACTTGCGTGGACACGGACGAGTGTGCGCTGGGGCTGGACGCGTGCGGGCCGGTGTCCCAGTGCGTGAACCTACCGGGCACGTACGCGTGTCGGTGCAGTGCGCTGTACAACGGTACTTCCTTCACGTGCGGCGTTGCCCCCCTGGCGTGTGCGGCCGGTGCGCTAGCTTGCCCGCCCGGGGCCTTGTGCAAGCAGGCGCCGGAGGGCCTGCGCTGCTACTGTCCGGCCGGCTACCTGCTGGCTAGCCAAGCGACGGGTTGTGTGGACCTCGACGAGTGCGCTCACCCGCAGCACAACTGCCCGCCCACGTCGCAGTGCGTCAACACGCCCGGCAGCTACTACTGCGCCTGCCTTCCGAGCTACACGGGCGACCCAGCGGCGTGCGCCGCCCGGACGACGTGCGACGCCCACAACTGCGACCAGCGGTGCGTGCGCACGGTCGGCGGCCAGTACTGCCAGTGCCTGCCCGGCTTCGACTTTCGCGCTGGGCGTTGCGAGGACACGGACGAGTGCGCGCTGGACTTTGACGCGTGCGGTGCAGGGGCCACCTGCCTCAATACCGAGGTAGCTACTGGCGTGTGTGCAATTCCTCTACGTGCGGGCCGCCGGCCGGGTGCGGCGCCACGAGCCAGGCCTGCCCCGCCGGTGTGCCGTGCAAGGCCGTGGCCGTGGGGCAGGGTTGTTACTGCGCGGCGGGCCTGGCGCTGTACACCGAGGATGTGCCGCGGTGCGCGGACGTGGACGAGTGCTTGGCCGGTACACACGCGTGCCCGTCCTTCGCGGCCTGCGTGAACACGTACGGGAGCTACCAGTGTGCGTGCCAGCCCGGCTACACCGGCAACACTAGCCTGTGTGCTCCCCCTGCCTCCTGCGACGCGACGGCGAACCGGTGCGAACAGCGGTGTGTGGTGTCGGCCGGCCTGCCGCGCTGCGACTGCGCGCCCGGCTTCGAGCCGGTCGGCGGCGCGGGCGGGTGCGCGGACGTAGACGAGTGTGCCCGCGGCACCCACGCGTGCGGCCCGAACGCGCGGTGCCTGAACACGCCCGGGAGCTACGGCTGCGAGTGCGACGAGGGCTACCCCGGCGACCCCACCACGTGCGGCCGGCTGTGGCCCTGCCAGGCGGGCACGCACAACTGCAGCGCGGCCGCGTGCCTAGCCGGTCCGGCCGGGCCGGGCCTTTCGTGCTACTGCCCGCCGGGCTCGGCCTGGGACCAGGGCACCCGCTCCTGCCAGGCGCCGGACGCCTGCGCCGCCGGCACGCACAACTGCCAGAGCAGCTGCAAGACGGTGCTGGGCGGTAGCGGGCGGTACTGCACGTGTCCGCCGGACTTCGGCCTCACGCCCGCCACCGGCGCCTGCACTGACCTGGACGAATGCGCCGCGCGCACCCACCGCTGCGGGGCCAATACGATTCGCAACAACACGCAGGGGGCTACGAGTGCGTCTGCCTGCCCAGAACGCGCCCGTCCGCCGGCGTGCGCAGCCTGTTCCCTGCGCCGCGTTGGGGCGGCAGCGACGGTTCACTGCAGCAGCACGGCTGGGTCCTGACCGCGCGGAGCCAGGCCTATGGCGAGGCCTGGCGAGCGTTCGACGGAATCGACTACACTCACTGGAGGATGCTCCCCCAACTCTACACCAGTGGCCTTTTCGGGGGGGGGGGGGGGGGGGGCCTACATCGGCACGTTGTCTACTCACACTACCGGCAGCACGCTACCAGAGGAGTACCTCCAGCTAGGCAACACGCGCGACAGGTTCCGCATAGCCTGGCTACGTGTGTATTTCCGGATAGACCGCAACGGAGAGGCCGCCCCGCGCAGCGTGGTGCTCGTAGGCAGCACGACGGGCGAGCCCGGCAGTTGGGTTCCGGTGTGGACGACGGAGAACTTCCTGAAGAAGACGGCCGATAATATCGCCATTTGGTACAACGAGTTTACTGTGCCTGACAACCTGGGCTTTGACAACTACTACCGCCTCGTGGTCGTTTCTACCTACAGATCCTACCCCGAGGCCGTCGACGACCCGCCTAGTTTCTTTGAGGTGTCGCTCCAGCTAGAGTGGCAGAGCGGCGCCAGGCTGGTCTGTGCAGCGTAGCCAAGGGGCAGGTGCGCGCGGCGTGGGCAGTCAGAGAAAAATAAAAAAGTAAGTCCTGTTTGGCAGCTCTCGTTTAATACTATACGACCGGACAAGAACCCTGCCGGGCGCGGTCGGTCCCGGGGGAGGGGGTGGGGGCCTGTCCAAAAAAAAGGCAAACTCCCCCCCCCCCCTGCTGAATGTGTGTGTGTCCCGGTCCCGGCGGACCGTAGCTGCTAGCTAGATGTTACAGGCCTCTCCCAACCGTAGGCTCACGCGTGTGCGGTCTGCAATGTCTCGGCAGCCCGACCCTGCCGCTAGGTTGGCCAGGTCCCAACGCGAAAGGTCCTGGCGCAGCGACGACGCGCCGAAAAACAGTCTTTGCATAGTGACGACCCCGCTCACGTTCCAGGCGGCCAGGCTGCGGTTGAAGGACCGCGCGCCCTCGAACATGGAGCTCAGGTCCAGGTCAGCGGGGCCCAGGCGCCAGGACGCCAGGTCCGCGTCGAACTTGCTGGCGCCACGGAAGGTCCCGGCGAAGGAAGTGACCGAGCTGACGTCCCAAGCGCTGAGGGAGCTGTTGAAGAGTACCGCGCCCTCGAAGGACCTGGCCAACGACCGGAGGGGGCCGAATGACATACTTGTCAGGGGGAGACTCACAAAGTCTTTGCTATACAGATGGGACACTAACAACGATAAATCGCTGCGCATCAATCAGCGTTTTGTCCCAGTCGGTGTGCCCAAGACGGAAAGCATGTTGGGGTGAATGGGAAGGGAAGCCCCAAGAACAGAAACGATAGAGATAGCGATATCGATAGGAGCACTTCAAATCACAGCACAGCCACAGATAGCAAAGATAGCAACAAGCATAGTCGTAGCGAAGCAGTATTGTACTACGTCAAGTACCCCAGCAAGACAGACAAACGTAGACCAATAGATATAGACATCTTACATCATAGTATAGGACATTTTGGTTATCCAAAAGCTGCTGCATTTGCAGAAGCGGCCGGATATAGGATAGTCAGTCCCAAAGGGACACTCGACAGCGCAAAGGAAGAATGCGCACTATGCGAACCGTGCATGATTAGCAAATCGAAAGTTCTACCTCGATTCGCAGTCAATCACATTCGTAGAGCTTCCAAGACAGCAGAAATTCTACATGTAGACACACAGGGAGCATGGTGCACTATATCTAGAACAGGAAAGAGGTATAAATTCTCGGTGACCGACGATTTTTCCGGATACACTCTTGATTTTTATCTCGCGCATAAGAATGAGTTCATGGCTTGTCTGAGAAAGGCCATCCATTTCTTTGAAACGCAGACAGGCAATAGAACTAAGGAAATCCGTTATACCAGGAATTCACGGCATCCAATGAGGTAAAACGAGAATACCCGGGCATAATATGGAAAGATGCAGCTACCGGAGATAAAGATGGTAATCCCATAGCTGAAAGGATGAACCAGACAACCGGAGGACCTGCCCGAGCAATGCGTATACACGCAGGGTTTCCACCCAATTTTTGGGACGAAATGGAACATACGGCTTCCACTTTGTGGAACATTCTTCCGGCGACCACTGGTCCCAGAAAGGGTATATCCCCTTACGAACAGTTGTTCGGTAGAAAAGCCCCCAATGCTCCAACTCAAGCCTATAGGAGTATAGGTAGCAGCGGAGTTATGCACATAGGTAAGAAAGACTGCAAGGGAGCTGTGCCCGGCAAAGTTGTTACTCTAGTAGGGTACGACATACACAGGGAGCTGTATCGCGTATGGGACGGTAAAAGAGTGATTCCAGAGTCAGAAATGCGCGTTCAATCCGCACAAAGTAGGCCCACTGACAGGCAATGCAGCGGAGATAGCATGGAGTGACGAATCTGAGGGGGAGCGAGAGAAAGATAGCTTCACCGAAAACATTCCACACATAGACACTAGCGAGATAGGTAGTCTATTAGCAGACACTCCAATACCATCGACTAACGCACAAGACAACGACGACGAGGATCACACACCACTCCTAGTCCCCACTCACGAGAACACGAATATACCAGATTCGCCAACTCATGACACCGAACAGCCACAGCACAGTGAATCAGAACAACAAGACGAGCTAAGCTTAGAACAAAGCTTGCAGGACGACTCTTACAAACAAGTTAGTATAGGCCCGACTCCAAACTCTGATTTCACAGCCCCAGATGCCGACTACACTGACCCCAATCAGTACGTAGAAGGTAAGCCACCCCCGAAAGGATTAACATGGGAACAGAGCGATAGCGTATCGACTGCAAACATAATCCACGGAAAAGGACGAGAACACAGACAGACTTGTCAAAAACATCCACTCATTACGTGAAACTAATGAATGAACACTTGACTGACATGGATGACTGCATATCTCAAGAAGAAGCAAGCGAATGATTGTTTTACATACACTTACCTACTGACATAATAGAAGAAGGAATGACGCTAAAGGACTTGGAAAAAGTCATTGACAATGAACTGAAAGCCCTAAGGGAGTTTAAAACTTACGAATGGGTAACAGCCGACGTTGTCAAACGAGCCGGCGTGAAGCCTGAGGATTTATTATGGGTTCATAAAGTAAAGACAGACGATAAGGGAGTGAAATTCGTAAAGTCTCGACTATTTTTAAGAGGAGATAAGCTAGAACCAGGAATAAGCTATAACCCCGAACAGCTTTATGTCCCGTGTGCGAATCATAGGTCAGTTTTGTTACTTTTCAAACTAGCAGTAAGTTTAGGAAACAAAGTCTATGCTGTTGACTTCAAAAACGCATATCTCAATGCATTGATGAAGGACCCGGTATATGCAAGAGCCCCTCCGGGAGTTACAGAGAAGGGCAAGGAAGGTATGTTTCTCAAGATCACCAAAGCTCTGTATGGAGCCCCCCAGGCAGGCAAGAGATGGTACGATCTTTTCGCTGAACTTCTAAGAGAACTAGGATTTGAGCCCTTGAAAGCAGACCCGTGCATGTTCATACAAAAGGGAGTACACGTGAGCAAGGCCATCATTGGCGTGTTCGACGTTGACGATCTTATCTTCGTAGCCCCCGATGAACGAGCTGATACCAAATTTTGCGATAGCTTGGAGAAGCGATTCCCCATTAAACGTCTAGGATTAGCCAGGGAGTTCAAGGGCATGGAGATAGAACAGCGAAAGGAGAGATAATAGTACATCAGAGAACTTGCGCTAGAAAGGCTATTAAGTTCTTCGGGTACGCAGATAGCAAGCCAAGCGCTACCCCAGGTACCAAAGTCGACCCCGCGCCTATGCACGCCTCAGCTAGACTTAGGCAGTTCTCTATTCCCCAGATAGTCGGAAGTTTGCTTTTTCTAGCCAAGATGACTAGACCGGATATCGACGAAGCTGTAAACGCAGCAAGCGTATTACAAACCATTGACGCAGGAGTAGCATATGCACGCCTAGGCAAGTGCATGGCTCTACCCGAAATTTAAAATTCTGAAAGTGAATTGCTTCCAGAAAAACGACATCAGGTATCGAAACTTAGCTTCAATCATCATTTTCGGTACAACATCTTCTCTGGAAATCACTGACAAATTTTGAAGTCAAAACTGCACATAAACTTCACCTAATCATTACTATGCTAAGGTTAGTTGCATGATAAGTTGGACAGTACTAATTTGCAGTCAGATCTCAATTTCTGTGTAGTAATTTTGCGTTTCATGAAGGTTGCTTACATATCGTTATAAGACATAATTGATTTGTGTATCATCATGCAAAAATTATGAAGTTTATGCAAGTCGCTATGTCATTTCAATAGTAGTAGACCAGCGTAAGGCAGGCAGTGAGTATGACTCACTATCAGGCATGTTAGTTATCATGGAACTATAATTAGCGAGTATGCACCTCTCAGCTATCATTTAATCATAAATTTTATTTGAAAATAAGCATAAATCGTAACGGCTGTTTTTCAAAATAATTCATGAAAAAGTTGATAAGTCAGATAGGTTGCATACAATAAATGTAGCAATTAGGCGCAACAGAACGAGCAGCAACTGCGGCTGATGCTACGGAGGCTCCCTGAAGGACTCGCACGACCCCCCCCCCTAGCTTCCTTTATGCCTTCGCCGCGCTGATGAAAGCGTTCATCAAACACCCGATGGCCAACGCGACACATGACTATTGCCGACGGCTAAAGACGAACTCAATCATCACATGAACATTGCTCCGACCGATCGCACCGATGGCGACGACCGACGCGACGACCGCCTCGTGACCCGAGTATCAACGTTGCGAGATGAAACGTGAAGAATTACGCCCACTTACGGCAATTTTGCGAAGTTGAAGACGTATTGACTAATTAATGGCCCGTACTTCAATCAATGCGTTAATCGAACGCAGTGACAGCGCTGTACTAAATGCACACATGAATCTAACGATCGAAAGAGATTACACAGACCTCAGGGGGAGGTCACGTCAAAGTTTCTTAAT
The DNA here is from genome assembly GCA_019918135.1 of Paulinella micropora. Classification (NCBI taxonomy): domain Eukaryota; phylum Cercozoa; class Imbricatea; order Euglyphida; family Paulinellidae; genus Paulinella; species Paulinella micropora. Next base: position 49,886 of record WBZZ01001434.1, read on the forward strand.
CGCAGTCACGTAACGTGACTGTTCAGTTACACTTCGTTCTGCGCGACAAATTTCTATATTTACTCGTAATATTAGTATAGCAATTACAATTATTACGCTTTGCCACTAATGCACGTAAATATCGAATAAGGGGGAGTGTTGCATCCGCTTTCATTTTATAATTAGATATTAACGTTTTTCCATTTTACTTATATCAGAATGGTCCGACCGTACTTAGCTTTTATTAATTACGATTACCACTTTACTATTTATGGATAATCAATGACGTAGTAATCATTTCTAGAAAGTCAGTTAACAGTCATCCATTACGTCGACCATAATCTAATAGCAGTGACGTGTCACGTCGATAGCGTAAAGTGCATATTGATTGTATATTCAGTAAAGTTCCGTTCATATTGATGGGAAGTACCGAAGGATTAAATACTCACCGGTAATCAATCTGCCGAAATTACTGTTCTCATGAACAATCCGTCAATTGATTAATATGTTGTCAGTGTTACCGGATTCATCTCCGTGACACGCCTCTGCATCGCTTTCGGTCACTAAGTTCAGACTTAAGTTTATTCGGTGCAATACGGGTTTTATCGCAGGAAAGGCTTCTTATTGCTCGACGTTGAACAGCGCCTTTTGGAGATAAAAAGAGACTATTTGGTCGGGGTGAAAGAAATTTTTAATTCCCCGCATGTACCGCGCGCCGGAACAATGGCATATTCGTCCCTTCCTCAAAGATCACGCCCAGTCTCTGTCTACCAAGTCGGCTGAGAATCGTTTCCCAGACCTGCCTGAACCATACCTTGTTCCAGAAGCTCACTGAACTTGGCAAGAAAAATTTGAGAAATTTGACTGAGAATTCCATCGACCCTTTCTGGAATAACACTTTGAACTGGCAGCAATTCACCAGCAAGGAGCAGTTCGAAGCTGAGGCTCCCGGACTTTATGGTGAGGGCAAGGTCAATCAAAACACCAAAATGCAGTGGCCACCTTCTACATTCAGCCAGCAATTTCCCAACAACAAGCACTAGGACATCTTCTATCTTGTTATCGGTGGGAACCATGGTGTTGCTGCAGTGAAGATGTATATGGAGAACTTTGGACAAAGTGTATGGCATCCAAACTTGCTGTTTCGTGCCAGCAAGCTGTATATCCACCTAACGTCTGACGAGATAGCGAGGGCCGTGGGGAAAATGAGCTCTGATTCTCAGGAAAACGTCTGGCAAACCGACTTATTTTCCAAGGTCACACCATTTCAATTTCAAACACATAATGTCGGAGTAGGGTCTAATCCGACTTTTTTTTTTTTGTGAACACGTAATGTCGGAGTAGACCCTACCCGACATTTTCTTTGTGAACAAATCTTTACTGATTGATTTTTTACCAAGAAATTTTGACTCATTGACTGTTTCACAGAAAAAAGTCTGAGTAGGGTCTACTCGCACATTATGCTTTTTTGTTGCCGGCCCAGAAAAAATTTTTTTTTACTGTAATTTTCAGTTTTTTTCCGAAATGTAGGAGTAGACCCTACTCCTACGTATATATTTTTTCCCGCAAAAAGAATCAAAATTTTTATTACTTTCTGTAGGTGCAGAAACTTCGGGAGCTTTTCAATGTGTTCATTCCCACTGATTGCGAAAACACTGTTATGGTTTGCTCCGGCAGGCAGGAGTTAACCGACGTTAAAATTTATTTGAGACCGTTACTTTTTCGTTTGACCGTTACTCTTTTGGTAAGTAGTAAGGCCGGCGCGCCGGCGAAGCCGGTGCGTTTGGTTTGTTCTGGCTGTTTGTTGTTGTCTTCTAAGTTTTTCGAAGTTGGGAAAGAGCAGAGCGCTCGATCATGGCTGCCGATGGAAGGAATTGAAGACTAGATGCTGCGTATCGTTCATTGCGGCCATGGAGATTGATTCTGAGTCTTTGTTCACGAGGTTTGGGAAAAACGCCGAAACGATTCGCGTCACCGGCAAGCTCAAGAACCTCAAAGAAAAAGTTGGCGTTGTAACTATCAGAAATTTGGAAGAAAGTTGGGATGTAAGGATCCCGAAAGGTTTCTTACGATGGGAATTACCGGAGAAGTTATTCAACTTTATTGACCTAACTGGCAAAGTCATATGAGATGCCGTGACCGACGAACGGCCAGTTGCCGAGGATGGTGACCTTGAAGCGTTTACGAAGATTCCCCTGGCAAAAAACGTAACTAAGGAATCCTTCCTCAAGTCTGCCAACGACATCAAAAGTATTGCCAAAGACAGGAAGAACAAGGGGAGAACTACGGCCATCGCTGCACACCTCAGCAACTTGTACCCCCATGCCTCGCTCCGTAAGTTGGCGGACGTCCATTTGTGAGACGGACGAGGTCAAGAAGGGTCTCACAAGAAGTTGTTGGCGAAGGGCATGGCACAGCAGATCGTTAACGGGGATATCAAGTGGGAGGACGTGCGAAACGAAATCGACTTAGTCCCCGGAGACGACAGTGACTTGGAAGAGAGCGAAAGAGACGAGGACAGAGATGGAGATCGTGCAGCATCCAAACGAAGAAAGTTGAAACACGACGGAAAGAAAGGCAAGAAGGAAGAGATCGACGCCGAACTGGAAGCAGCCCTTGCAGAACAGAAAAGGCTCCAGCTTCTTCTGGCTGACGGTCGCAAAGTTGGCGCGGGAGGAAAGTCTGTTACGTTCTATGTTAACGACGAACTGGCCAAGCAAGTGAAAGAAGCCAACGCTATCCTTCGCCAACGCTTAGAAGAAACTGCAACAAACAAAGGTTTGTCTTCTAACGCATTGCTAGCTACCATTGGATTGGAGAATACAAGCTCTGAAGAAGACAGAGCAAAGTTATTTCGTGAGTTTCAAGGAAGACGAGGAACAGAGAGTGTAAAGCATTAATTATTGAAGAAGTTCAAGAAAGGTATTGAACCAATACATACAAGTGAATTAGAAAAAGGAACAAACCGAGTATTGTATGGAGAGGACAAGGCGAGTGGCAAGCCCAAGGTCACTGCTAGGGGTTTGCTCAACCTACTCATCATCATGATTGGTTTGTACTCTGTGTGTTGGAACTCGAATGCAGCAGACATGTGGGAAAATTACAGATTTGTTGAGCTGCTGTTGAGGAAATACACTATTGTTTCTGTTGCTGCATGGGACTGGGCTGTGAGGAGCTTGTCTCGTTTGGGAGAGTGGCGCAAAGGCACTTTATTTTCTGAGCTCTGCCACGTACATCTCATACCACTGTCTAACGCTAATGTTGATGTGTCAGGCTGGGGGAAACCAATCGTGGTCGTCCTCCCATGGTAACAACAACCGTACTAGTCAGTCGACACCTGGTGGTCGTCGAGAGAAATGAATCAACAAGGCGTGTTGGGCTTGGGCAGAGGGCGAGGTATGCAACTATGGAGAGAACTGTCGGTTTCGCCATTCGTGCCCAGCCTGCCCAGGCAAGAAGGACCACCGTAAAGACACCTGCCCAATTCTACTAGTTCCAATTGGGACTTCAAGAAGCCTAAGCAAGGATTGGGACTTCAAGAAGCCTAAGCAAGGATGAAGAGGCCCTGAGGGTAAAGGCTTTGGATCGGAAGTGCCTTCGACCCTCAGGGTGTGCTCGACTTCGTCAGATTCCAATACCGTGGTTGTGGGGAGTGGGGGAGTGGTGTGGGACCCTGGTGAGGGTGTCGCATGCCCTGCTGAAGTTGGACAAAAAGACAAAACACTTTCCAGCACGCTTCAACGCAACAAGAAACACCGTTCACCGCAGTATGTGAATGGGGTGGCTTCCACATCTTTTTTGTTGGTGGTGCCACCCGCACCAGAACTTCTCTTTTTTCCGGTTTTTCCGCCACCAGCGATCGTTCTTCACAACCAAAGGACGGTCAACCAAACTTGCTTGGCCATTCTGTACCCCCAAGTTGTCTGCTGCTTTCCTCACCTCGTTCTCCCCCCCTTGCTCCTCCCTTATCTCGCAACACTCCCTTTTCGTCGTCTGTAGGTAGTGCCACTATGTCAGCTCCAAGTAAGAGTGACCTACCTAACATGTTTGTCAGCTCCGAAGTACGGAGGGTTCCCCTTCTCTCTTCCCCTCTTTCTACTACTGTTTCAACTCTTTCTCCTCCTCTTCTGCCCTCACCTGTTCGTTTGGTCTCAACCGTGACTTATCCTTTTGCCTTGTCAGCTATTACTACTACTACTACTACTGCTACTACTACTACTACTACTACTTCTTCTTCTTCTTCTGCTTCTTCTTCTTCTCCCTCTTCTTCTTCCCCTTCTTTTCCTTTTCTTCTTCTTCTTCTTCTTCTTCTTCTTCTCCTTTTTCTTCTTCTCCTTCTTCTTCTTCTTCTTCTTCTTCTTCTTCTTCTTCTTCTTCTTCTCGAAGAAGAAGAAGAAGAAGAAGAAGAAGAAGAAGAAGAAGAAGAAAGAAGAAGAAGAAGAAGAAGAAGAAGAAGAAGAAGACTGGGAAGAGGAAGAAGAAGAAAAGGAGAAAGAGGAAGAAGAAGAAGAAGAAGGAGAAAAAAGAAGAGAAGAAGAAGAAGAAGAAGAAGAAGAAGAAGAAGAAGAAGAAGAAGAAGAAGAAGAAGAATGGGAAGAGGAAGAAGAAGAAAAGGAGAAAGAGGAAGATGAAGAAGAATAAGAAGAAGAGGAAGAAGAACAAGAGAAGTCTCCTCTAACACCCACTTCTGATACCTATGACCCTCCCACCCCCACTGAAGCATCGCCCGCACCGCACCCTGAGCACGGTCAATCTCTACTTGTGTCGGTATATCGCAGGGTCGGGTACATACACCTCATCTTCGGATATAGCTATTAGGACTGGCCCCCTAATACTATATCATAGGATATCCGCCTTATACCAGGGTATGTCATTAAAAAAGACAATGTACTTACGATCTCCCTGTGAATAATAATAATAATAATGATAATGATAAGAAGAAGAAGGAGATCAAAGGGGGAATCGTACTACAGCACCACGTTGCTTGTATTTTTTATTAATAGTACGTTATTGTGTCTGGATAATAGTAGCAAAACCAGAGTTAGATGTAAGCACTGTTTTGCCTGTAAGAGCATAAAACCTACGAAAGGAGAGAGAGAGAGAGAGAGAGAGAGAGAGAGAGGAGAGAGAGAGAGAGAGAGGAGAGAGAGAGAGAGAGGAGAGAGAGAGAGAGGAGAGAGAGAGAGAGAGGAGAGAGAGAGAGAGAGGAGAGAGAGAGAGAGAGAGAGAGGAGAGAGAGAGAGAGGAGAGAGAGAGAGAGAGGAGAGAGAGAGAGAGAGGAGAGAGAGAGAGAGAGAGAGAGAGAGAGAGAGAGAGGAGAGAGAGAGAGAGGAGAGAGAGAGAGAGGAGAGAGAGAGAGAGAGAGAGAGAGAGGAGAGAGAGAGAGAGAGGAGAGAGAGAGAGAGAGAGAGAGAGAGAGAGAGAGAGAGAGAGAGAGAGGAGAGAGAGAGAGAGAGAGATGAGAGAGAGAGAGAGAGAGAGAGAGAGAGAGAGAGGAGAGAGAGAGAGAGAGGAGAGAGAGAGAGAGAGGAGAGAGAGAGAGAGAGAGAGAGAGAGAGAGAGAGAGAGAGGAGAGAGAGAGAGAGAGAGAGGAGAGAGAGAGAGAGAGAGGAGAGAGAGAGAGAGAGAGAGGAGAGAGAGAGAGAGAGAGGAGAGAGAGAGAGAGAGAGAGGAGAGAGAGAGAGAGAGAGAGAGAGAGAGAGAGAAGAGAGAGAGAGAGAGGAGAGAGAGAGAGAGAGGAGAGAGAGAGAGAGAGAGGAGAGAGAGAGAGAGAGAGAGAGAGAGAGAGAGAGAGAGAGAGAGAGAGAGAGAGAGAGAGAGAGAGAGAGAGAGGAGAGAGAGAGAGAGGAGAGAGAGAGAGAGAGAGGAGAGAGAGAGAGAGAGAGAGGAGGGAGAGAGAGAGAGAGAGGAGAGAGAGAGAGAGGAGAGAGAGAGAGAGAGAGGAGAGAGAGAGAGAGAGAGGAGAGAGAGAGAGAGAGGAGAGAGAGAGAGAGAGAGGAGAGAGAGAGAGAGAGATGAGAGAGAGAGAGAGAGAGGAGAGAGAGAGAGAGAGAGGAGAGAGAGAGAGAGAGAGAGAGAGAGAGAGAGAGAGGAGAGAGAGAGAGAGAGAGAGAGAGAGAGAGAGAGAGAGGAGAGAGAGAGAGAGGAGAGAGAGAGAGAGAGAGGAGAGAGAGAGAGAGAGAGAGAGAGAGGAGAGAGAGAGAGAGGAGAGAGAGAGAGAGAGGAGAGAGAGAGAGAGAGAGAGGAGAGAGAGAGAGAGAGGAGAGAGAGAGAGAGAGAGAGGAGAGAGAGAGAGAGGAGAGAGAGAGAGAGAGAGAGAGAGAGAGAGAGAGAGAAGAGAGAGAGGAGAGAGAGTCTCGTGATGCGCAGAAGCACTGGCACGGGGTCAATGACGACCCCGAAGGTGCAGACATTCTGCCATATCTCAAAGATCCTGGTTTCTGCAAAATGCATACTACACATGTCATGTCATTATTCTTATATCACTTGTCTTTTTTTTTTTTTTTTTTTTTTTTTTTTTTTTTTTTTTTGAGTTTTGGACAGGCCCAAGAAGTTGACTGGCCTCAAGTGGGTGAGCCCCAAGATCAAGGACGACGTTACCAAGCTCGCTGGAAAGTATTGCTCCAAGGAGGAGAGGAATGGCTAGCGGAAATACTGCAGCTGTCTCAGCTGACGCGTATCGTGTGGGACGGCCGCGACGGCGATGGTGGCTATCCGGGGCGACCAGGACATCTCGTCTGCCAAGACAAGGCGGGGCAGTCGTGGAACGTCAATCTGCGGGTGATCAATGATCTGCCAAGGGATTTGTGGGCCGTCCCTGAGGATAGAACAGCCGCGCAGGAGGCCGCGTCCATGTTGACGGAGGAGGAGCGACTGTCCGTGGAGAGGACGAGCTTCGTCAACGAGGGCAAGCAACCAGAGCATCCCCCTTGGCGTGGCTCCCGTCTGCTTTCTGAGGAGGAGCGCAAGCTGCGCGATTTTGACAACCCTGACCGATTTCCCTCACCGCACCTCAAGATTGTTGCACTGTTGAGTGAGAATCCCACAGAGCAAGGATTGAAGAAAGCTACAGTCAAGGAGCTGAAGTCGTGGTTGGCGGAAAAGGGCCGGCAGCGGTCTGGTTCGAAGCCCATTCTCATTCAGCGCGTTTTGTCTGCATTTGCGGATGAGAACAGGGAGCGCGTTGGGGATGAACAAGGAGGTGAGGAGGGTGTGGGACGTAGTCGAAAGAGGAGAAGGGTCGCTGTCGACCAAAAAGTCGAGAGTTACGGGAGGTTAGTTCTAGCTCCTCTGAGGATGAGCCGATACTGCCTAGCGAACCAAATCGACCACATTCAGCTGCGCGGCAACGTGTTGCCCGCACTTTTCATCGTGTTTATGGTATTGATGGAGAAGAAGAGTTTGAGAGGAACTTCAAGGAAGGTATAAGGTCGGACCTATCTGATGGCTCTAGTGAAGACTGGGACTGGCTTCCCCTTAACGTTGCAAACGTTGAGTAATTAAATTACTATTAATTAATATTGCTTTATTTCCGGCTGAATTAATCGCACTTTGAAAGTATGAGTTACGGACTTAGAAAAATTTTCATATTGGCAGGTGGCAGCTTGAAGTGTGTGTATTTCTTATACATACAAATAGGATAGCTTCAGAATTAATTTAAAAATTATATATTTAGATGCAGCATGATTGAATTAAACTATTTCGCACAAAATTCTGCCAGGAACGCTTGCCTAGACTAGTCACTCTCATTGACTTAGAAAGTTTTACACAGTCACTGTTTAATGTACTAGTGGCACCGCATGTGACTTATTTCATGTCAGCCGGGTGGTGGATCATGAAGTAAAATTAATTTATCATTAAATCTGATTAGTTTCATTAATATTATATGAAAAATCAAGTAAAAAAGAAGCAAAAATAGGCAAAGAACTTAGCAAAAAGTGGCAAGTATTTTGCCACATTTTTGCTTGATTTTGCCACGTTCAACTCTGAAAACTAACTTGAAATGTTGAAATTATTAATAAATGATGCTTTTTAATCATAGATCTGCTTGTTTTATCAACAAAACCTGCAGGAATTTGCCTCCCTATATTATGACTTGCCTATGCAAAAAAGTGGCAAAAGGTACTAGTACCTTTGAACATCACCTCTGTTACATTGTCAAAGTAGATCGCATGGAGGGCGGACTGCCTGCTAGGCAAAGTTAAGAAAATGCAGGAGGGACAAAGGGAATGGTGGTTGGACTGTTTTACGCGAAGGAGTCAGGCAGCCATACAGGGCCGGGAGCAAAAGATGTGCAGGAGCGCCAGCTGGAGAAGGACACTTTTATAACGCATATGAGGCAGACACGCTTGGATAAGGTTCAGCGTAATAGAGCATGTGTGTTTTAGGACGTGTATGATGTATGGTGGCGGAAAATGTCTGTCAAGTGTGAGTTGCTAGGGAAGATATAGTGCTAAGAGTGGCATGTGTATATGTTTGCAGATTCCAAAGGCGGTGCTATTGAGAGCACTGTGGGCCCAGGGCCCAGCACGCAGAGCAGGAGGCAAGGGCGTGGCCCGGGGACCCCGAAGCAGACAAAAGGAAGGCGACGATGGGCACTACCTGACAGTCAACAATGCACTTAGCAAAAATAATAATGTGCGGAAGCCAGTGCGATGTGAAATGGGGGTGAGGTACGAGCGAGGATGTGCACTTGTGGAGTTGTCACATGTCAGAGGCAAGCTCACTGAGGAATCCATGACAAGCGCTGCAAGAAGTTTTCGCAGGGAATTTCAAGGAGGACAAGGCGCGAGACGCAACAAGCAAATGTAAATGGGTCGAGCCAATGTACAGGAGGCAAAAGTGGGAGAGTCTTGTGGAAAGTATCAAAGTGAAAGGTATCAAGCCATACCTATGTTGGAATGACGAAGGAAGCGGTATTGGTAGCGGGAAGAAGGCAGAAGCAAAGGAGGAGAAGGCAGAAGCAAAGGAGGAGAAGGCAGAAGCAAAGGAGGAGAAGGCAGAAGCAAAGGAGGAGAAGGCTAAGTCGCAGCGTGTTATCTTGCGCAAACGCGCTCGACGGATGTCGGAAGAAGTAGACAAAGAGATAGAGAGGCGGGAAAGCCGTGACAGCGACGATGACATTGACGACTTTGCGGCCGAGGTGCAGCAGCGTTTTGGGAACGAGCCGGAGTAAAGGCAAGGTTAATGCAGGGGGGCTGATTTTGATGAGTAGAAGGTGCGACAGCACCAGTACTAGCAGAGGCAGCTAAGGCAGCTGGGGCAGCAGGGGCAGCGAGCAGCTACATTGTTTGAACAATGTCATATAGACAATAAAACCAAATTTACCTTGTAACCCAGGGCAACACACCTCGAGTGTGCGGGAAGCCCGAACTGAGGGGGAGGTTCCTCGTTGCCGGTTAGCATGAGTGGTCTCGCATTAATGAATTCCATAGATTCTGCGCAAAGCGCTTGGACACAAATGCGTCATGAATCCTTTCCGACCTGCAGTTTATGGGGGGCACCAATGTACTGTTCGGCTGGGTGCCACCGGCAATGGCGGGGAAGGAGCCATTCCCCTGCAGTGTCAGAAATAGAATCATTTGGCGTGAAACAACGCTATGGCGCTGGAACTCTCTCTGTCCTATTCTCTCTTTTTCTGTCTCTCTTTCTCTCTTTCTCTCTGCCTTTATTTATAAATATAAGCAAAATTACTAGTAAACCCATTTGACGTCAGAGAAGTCTTTCTGCTATGCGATCTTCTTGATACAGCTTGAGCAATATCATTAGTAGTGGTACGACAGACAGTGTCAGCGACGCCTGCAGCATGTTTTTTACATGAGACTACTGACCTAGAATTGCTCACCTGACCTAGTAAATTCCGACCACTCAACCGGAATCTTCAAAGTTTTTGCTCTCATTACAAGTGGTTTGGTCTGTTTTCCTGAAAGATGTGATGTGTTGTTTTGAGTCTTGGGCCTGTGCGGTTCCGAGATCCAGTTGCCTGTGTTTGTGCAGGCGCCCGCAAAGATGGAGCTAGGCAACTTCAGGCGTTCGGAAATCACAAGGCCGCAGGGACGAGCCCGTTCGCGCATCACAAGGCTACAGGGACGAGCCTTCATTGAGCGAGCGGCTGCCATCGCGCAGCAGCGGAGGAAGATGATGTTGCCAGACAGTGCAACGGCGGCAGCAGCGCCAGCACCAGCAGCAGCAGAGCCACCGCCGGCGACAGCACCAGTACTAGTAGAGGCAGCTAAGGCATCAGTAGCACCAACACCCACAGCTCCTGCCACTGCTTCAGCAGCAGAACCGGCAGCAGAAGAATCAAATGACGATTCAGAAGACGAGCTATGGCCCAGGGTCAAATCCATACATACATGCATACATACATACATACATACATACATACGCACATGTATACAAACACACATACATACATCGACATAATCACACACACACACACACACACACACGTACATACATACAATGTTACAATATTACATACCTACATACATATATACATACATTGATAAATACATACATACATACATACATATTTACGTACGTATGTACATACATGCAAGCTATTATCTTTAGCAGGCCTCCTCCTCTTCCACAAAGAGAAGAATCCCGGACCAAACGAAGCAAGTGAAGCACAAGCAACCGAAGAAGCAGAAGAAGGGCAAGAAGGACAGAACCTGGTCCGTGCGTTACAAAATTTGAATGATGCCTGGCTGCTGTTGATACCAGTTAACCTGTGGGGTTGCATCCGGGACTACGTCGGGTGGATCAAGATGGCGCTTCTAGCGCGTGTCTGCAAGCTCCTAGCAAGCCTAACAAAAAATCCACATTTCTGGAATGGATTACGAGAGCCAGTCCTTGACTTGAGCCGATTCAGACATGCGGAACCTCTGTTGGCATTGAGTCAAGTATGGAGGGAGAGCAAAGTCTCCGTAGCCCACGAGCGTGGCCACGTGCGCGGAGCGCAATCTATCGACCAGTGAAGACAGAGAGGCATTGGATGACAAGGGGGAGAAAAACGACAAAAAGGACAGCTGTGCCACCACACACTACCTCCTTCCACTTTGGACAACAAAGAGGGGAGAGACAGTAATGGCACACTCCAATCTGGAAAGTTCTGACTAGCTACGGGCAAGCATGAGAACGACTTCTCAACTGCACCGCTAGCTCTGACCTGAGAGTGTTGAGCGAACCCAAGCACCCATCTCTTTTTCCGCCTCCTGTCTGGCCACTTCCCAAGCCCACCTGGGCAAAGGGACAAAGTCGGCCTGAGACTTGGATGAAGGGTGAAGACTGACGACAGGAGGGGTAACAGAGAGAGAGGAGAGGAGAGAGAAGAAGGAGGAGAGAGAGTAAAAGAAAAAGAAGAGGAAGAAGAAGGAGAGAAAGGTACATCAGCTTGAGTGGCACCGCCATCTCGCTGCTTACTTACGAGGGCAAAGGGAACAGACGAAGTAGAAGGAGTAGTAGTAAAAAAAGGAGTGACAACAGTACAAGACGAAGGCGAAGTAACAACAGTAGAAGACGGAGCAACAGTAGCAACGGGAGTAACAGTAGAAGGAGTAACAGTAGCTAGAGGGGAAGCACGGAAAGTAGACTCTCGAAGGCAAGGTGGAGGCCCAGTGCTTTGAGCCTTGGACCACGCACGTGTGGTTCGAGAGAACTTCGGACCCAGGTCGACGCTGGGAGGAATAGCTCTTGTTGACTTTCGTTTCGAGAGGGGGAGGGGACGCTCGGTGCGCTTCTTTGGGTTGGAAGAGAACGAGCCCAGGTTCGTGCCGGGTGAAAGACTTGTACTGCCACCCTGCAAGGGAAAAATCAAGCCGTACAACAGTTTTCAACGTGGATGAGATCCTCAGCGACGCGAGCGAGTGCTTGCCGCCCGACGAAGTAACGTGGTTGAAGGGTTTTCTCACTGGCACCCAGACATTCTACAGGGGCACGGGAGAGTTCCTCCGTGACTATTCCGTTGTTGATAGACTGTTGCCCGAGGACAACCGAAAACTCTATGCAGAAGTCATGAGCTGTGTAGATAAAGGTTACATGGTGGGACCGTTCGTCAGACCACCATTCCCCAACGATGAGGAGAAGAACCAGGCAATAGTTTCGAAACAATATGCAATCCCCAAGGACAAGTGGCACCCGGAGAACGGGAAGAAGAGACTTATCAATGACTTGTCATACCCGCGCCATCTTTCTTTTAATCAGCTATGCCCCCGAACGGACGATGGGGTGGAATATTATTCGCACGACGGACAGATGGCCAGGATTGTTGAGGCGGGACCGGGGTGCATCGCGCTCATAGCCGACATCAAAGATGCATACAGACAAACCCCGCTGGACCCTTCAGTGTTTTGGCAGCACGTGGTGGCAGTCAAGAATCCGGAGACCGGCAAGACCGAGTCTGCCCGGGTTTCGGCGGTGTGCCAGCTGCGGATCAGTGGAATAGATTCTCTCGAGCCTTGGAGGTCATTTAACTTAACCGGACGATCCCCATGAAGCTCTACGTCGACAACTCCGACATCATCGCCAAAGACTGGGAACGTGCTTTCGCTTTACTTACGAAATTCAAGAATCTGTCGAAGCGCTTCGGCATCCCGTGGCACAACGAGGAGGTGAGCCAGACCTTCCGCGCTTTGGGCTGGTACAAGGACACCCGGGAGGGTAATTGGTACGTCGAGTTGCCACACGACAAGAGAGACATCGTGATCCGGCTTGGACCGCCTTGCTACCAACTCTCTTTTCATGCTAAAGACGCTCGAGAGACACCTCGGCCTACTGTCCTACGTGGCTCAAATGCTTTTCTACGTGCGTCCTGCTGTGGCCCAGCTACGCCAACAGTACAACAACTACGTCAAGCCGAGGCCAAGACAGCACGGGTATGCGCACGGACGTCGGCGGCGGCGAGATGGTCCCGCGATGCGCTGGTGCAAGCTAATTTCCGGCTACCCATCTCGGACTTCCTACGGATCGGGCACTTCGATGAAGAGAAGATGGTGTGGGTAGGAGATAGCAGGAAATGCACTATCTGGACCGATGCGAACCTCTCACAAGTGGGAGAGACGCAGGTGGGGGGAAAGGGGGCGCTCATCGCGGCCCCGGATCGGTCCAAAGGGCTTACAACTAGGAAGATTGGGCAGAGGGGGAGTTAGCCCTGCTGAGATCAAACAAGAACGTGCCCTCTTCCCCTCAGCGTGAGGTTTACTGTGCCTTCTCTGCCGCATCGAGAGTGGCCGCAGTCCTTGGCTTCCGGAAGATACACGTTGTGACAGATTGTAAGGCGGCGGCGGGCTTTGTAAACTCGTGTTACTCCGCCCAGCCGCACGTACAGAGACTCTTAGAGTGTGGGCCACGAAGCTAGTCCGGGCAGGCATTGCGTTGACGGCTTCTTCTGTCCCGCGAGAGCGCATCTCTGTTGTGGACTGCTTGGCCCGTGCGCAGGTAGATCGAGCGCGAGACTTGTGGCGAGAGATGAGCCTGTCCGCGCCTTCTTCAACGCGTCTACGGCCGCTACAGAAGTCCCTTGGCTTGTTGACTCCGCGGTCGAGTTGATGGCCCAGTCGCTCTCAGCTGGCACCAGCGCAACGTATGGTTCTGCCATCCACAAGCTTCAAGAGTTCGGGGAGTCCTACGCTACAGATCGCTGGAAGCCCCAATGGCGGAGGCCAGACCCAGTTTTCATCGTGCTCTTCCTGGTTTGGCTGTCCCGCTTCTTCGCCGTCTCTACTGTTAAAGTATATATGTATGCCATCCGGGACTTCTGTCTCCAGTTGGGAATGGATGATCCAACCGACAATCACTATGTCGAGATGGTATGGAAAGGAATCAAGCGCAGTAAGCGCACAAAATTGGACAATCGTCTGACGCTCGAATTCTGGATGCTTCTTGCTGTGGCGTCCTTCGTGTTCGGACAACGTTGTAAAAGAGCCATCCCCAAGTCTACGCGCCACTTATGGATAACCGTGGCAACCGTTGCGGTCTGGGGCTTCTTTGGTCTGTTCCGGGTCGGCGAGTTGGTAGCCTCTGGCTCCCTTGCAACCTGTCGATTTCTTGTTAATTCTTCTGTGAGGACCGTCTACAGCGATGGCCTCAATCTCATTATGGTATGACTCGATGGTGCCAAGCAAGATCCCTTCCAGCGAGGCTGTGACGTGGGGCTCGGGGAGCAAGACAACCCGCTAATCTGCACGCACCAATGGGAGGAGCTATACTGCAAGCGCCATGATTGCTTCAGTCTTCCGTCAGCCGGTTTGCAGCCGTTCTTCCGCCTCGCTGAGAATTCCCCAGTTAATCGCTCTACGTTTGTCGACACACGCCAACATGACAGAACTAGTTATAGAACAGAAGGCTATGGGGGGGCCAGAGAAGCTCTAGGCCGAGGCTCTTAGTTTCACGCTCGCTCTTTGTATGTGTGACCGGACCGTCTAGTCTTGGACGGATCCGGCCGCAGTGTTCCACTTGCCTTGTCGTATGTTGAGCGAGCTTGAAAGAGCGCTTGAGCCTAGACCTCTATTCCCCATTTGATTCCGACGAGATCGGATCGTCTAGGCTTCCATTAAAGCTCTGTTCTTTGTTCTGTGTTTCTCAGTAAGGAAAAAGTAACAAAGGATTAAAGTAGATTTTAACGGATAAGGATAGCTTTCGCAAGTCACTGGTCAGTCCTCACGTAATGGAATATGGGAGGACAAACATCTTGCCTAAACTTGATCGCTGGTCGATGCTCCAAGACGCGGGAGTCGTTACTTATGCTGATTGGCCTGAAGAGGAAAAGATTATGGAAGCAAGGAGGACCAAAGCGGATCATCGTACCCCAGATCAGAAGAGGATCATGACCCAGTACAACCTTCTCACTAACAACTTCGATATACTGCGCTGCGCTGCACTGCCCCAAAGGTTTTGGGTCATGCTTGAACGAGTAAACAACAAGGTTCGAAACCCATGGATGTATGGTCTTCCTACGGTCAAGAATGCACAAAGGAAGGCGTTAAAAACCGGGAATGACGAAGACTTAAACGATGCTCTTTCCAAGGTCGACTTTTCCAAGTACGATAACCACGTATCAAAAAACTTCATCAAAAACATCACGACAGGGGTTGATGACACCCTCCTTGGGGAATGTTTCTCAAAAATTATGAACAACAATTTGACTACTTCTCAAGCAGCTATCTGGCTCAGCACCTAGAAGGATATCCTCACGTTGCGGACTTGTATCGCACATAATTTCGAAGCGGCCGAGAACACTGTGGAATGCCTGCGTTCTCTCTTGGGACCGCAATTCACCGAGGAGTGGCTGCTTACCTTCGCCAAGAAAAAGTCTAAGTTTCTGGAAAAATTTATCGCAGACGAGAAGAAAATAGTCAAGTTAGAAAAAAAACAAGCGCTCCCTGGCAAGCGAAAGCGCCAAGCCGAAATGTTTCTGAGGCACCATCCGCCCAGGAGGAGGAGGAAGATGAGGGCGGCGAACATAAACTTGACAATGCTTTTTAGCAATCCTTGTACAAAAAACTTGATCATGATATCAAAAACGTGCTCCGGCAATGGCACTTTCGACAATGCGAATCTCGAAAATCACGTATCGCACGTGGCCTTAAAATGCTGGAAAGTCAGTCTAAGGAAGATGAAGATGCTGGCGAAGAACACGATGGCGAAGATCATCAATACGATGTCGTCCTGTGCCTTCATGTTGTGTCTCTGCGAGGCTCTCGCTATGAATTTTTCTACAATGTGGTCCTTAGTGTTTATGGCGAACATGCTAACCTCACTGTCTCGCCTACCTCGCTTCCTCTGAGCCACACTCTGTCGTTGAACCACTCCAATGCGAGTCAAGTGCGCAGTATTACAACTGTGTCTCACATTTGATGAAATTCAACAGTACTCACAGCAAGTGAAAAATTGTTTTCCGCTATGCCAACCTGAACGCGACTTGGGGATGGGGAATGGCCGACTGGGACAAGGATCGCTGGACCAACATCGACGCCAAGTAGTTGTTACTCAAAAATAAAAATATTCTGTCGTTGTTTACAAATTTATTTATTGTTTTTGCAGACATCGCTTGCCCGGAGATGGACCTCGAAACCAACAAGCCATGTACCCTTCAGTTTTGTGTTGGTGTCCACGTTCCCCTTGAACAGATTTGGATCGTGCAAGACGCTGCCCACAGGGCCGGATACTACGACACTTTTATCATTAATGCTGTCAACTCCCGCTGGAGGCCTTCTCTTGAGCATCACACGTACAACAGGGTACATTCAAAATTTTGAAAGGTTCGAGTAGACCCTACTCCGATATTTGTTTTGTGATGTTTGTTAGAGTATCGCCATCGTAGTTTGCGCCTACAACGAGAAATACGATGATTTTTGCAATGATACTCGACTTGCCGAACGCGATCTACAACCCTCTGGCTCAGGTGGTGTTGGTGCGCCTGATGACGAACTTGACACGTTCCTTGAAGATACAATTCCATCGGATCATCGGTTCTTTGGCAACATCATAGTCTATCAGCACGATGGGCGAAAGTTTCAGAGTTTACTGTTCCTCAGTCAGACGGCTTTGTTAGCTTCAAGCAAGTGTTTGTTAATCCTTCTTCTGAATCAGTCAGGCTTAACCAAGGTAACATTAGTTATTTTTCTTTACATCAGATTGCTTTGTTTTCATCATGTCTATTCTTTAATTAATGCATTCTTTTGTTAGCGTTGATTCATTTGTTTGGGGGTAACGTCGACACGAACATGGTCTTGGATTTATGCTCCGGCAGTGGTTCTGGTGCCATCGCCGCTTTGAGTCAGGGTTATTCTGTTCTTTCTCTCGACCTTGATCTCAAACAAAAGACTGTGTTTTCTAAGCGCGTCTTCAATTTTATTTCCAAGCACAGAAAGATCATCATGAATTCTGCCAAGGGCACAGCTGAACGAAAAGCACCGCTTCCACTCAACAAAATCCCTTACCAATAAGGGACAACAGATGAACTCGCGGAATCCTTCCATTATTTCGCCAAGGGTGGGGAAGAGTTGGATGGTGATCATGTCTGACCCACACGTAGTGTGTTGTTCTAGTCTTATTTATCGTTTGTTTTGTCTTGTACAGAAACGTCAGCAAACTGGTCCAACCGATGAAGAACGCATCGAGGATCTTACATCACACTTTCGACAAAAGCTCCAAACTTTGATGGGACTGTACCTACAGACCAGAACTATGCAAAGCGAGATTTCCATGGACACCTCGGCTCTGTAAGTTCTACCCTGTCTTTTAAGGTCTTTTCTCGCTGAAACATTTCTTGGTTTGATTGATGCAGGGATGACAAGAAGATCGACATAGGAAAAACTTTAGGTTTGGGAGAGGCCGCTTTTGAGAAGTTGGCTGCTATGTTTCCTTTACCCTCGGCTAGTGCTCCTCAGTCTGCTTCGGTTCCTGCGGGCAGTGATGCATCTGCCGTGGGCGAGGCTTTAGCCCCAGCTCAGATCAATCAGGCGGAAACATCGCTGCAGCAGCGTGAGAATGTTTGTGCTTCTTCATCAGTTCGGGTAGATGAAGAGCAAATCTCTGAAACTCCTGCGTCCAGCAGCAGTTCTGGCGGCGCTGTTGCGGGGTCGACTGCAAGTGTCTCACCTACTTCACGTAGCGTGATGCCAGAACAGCCACAGCAGCAGCAGGATCAGCAACCGCAGGATCAGCAACAGCAGCAGCAGCAGTTACCTGCTGCCTTAGCAACTGTTGCTCAGCAAAGCGATCAAGCTCAAGCGGCCAAAGGTAGCTGAATGATTTCTTTTCACAAGTCTCACCGTCACATTTTGGCCCAGGCACAGGAGTTAGGAAAAAGAAAGCCCAAGCCCAAATTTACATGGACAAATTTATGATCCCAGGTGCTAGTTCTGCCGCTGATATGTCTTATGCGGCTCTGAGAAACGGCAAGTTGAGATCTGCTCCCTCTTCTCCGCAGAGACCTGCAGATTCTCCCGCAGGATCTCTCTCATCTTCATCTAACCTCAGCCAGGAAACCGATTACTTGTTGGATGATGCCAAAATCAATCAGTAGTATTGGATTGTGTATAATTTTGGACAGTCTTGCCTTTTTCCTTTGATAAGGCTGCGAGTAATTTACTACATGGTAGGTGTCTCTTTTAATTAAAACTGAAGTCCGAAAAAGTTTTGACGAAACTTGAATATTATAATTACATGAACAAGGTCGCTCAAACGAGCAGACAGCGAAAGACCCTTAAGGCAGGCGAAACCCTGCGAAAACTAAAGGAGAACGTAAGACTTCTGAGAAGTCATTCGTGACACAACAAACGGACGACGAAGCACAACGTTACTTCAACTGCAATTCCCCAGGGCACTTAGCCAAAGACTGCAGCAAGCCTTGCGTAAAAGGTGAATGCAAGAAAGGCAAGAAACACCCCCGCAAGGATTGCCCCCGGTTTAAGTCTAAAAGGTTTTCGGGCACTAAACCGTCCAAGAAGTCCCCTAGAACCACTGTTGCAGTAGCTGAGCAAGTCTCAGACGAACAAGACCATGAACTCACACAGGAAGAGGACAACACAGATCAAGATGCGCCTAGCAAAGAAGAGGAAGAGAGTGAGTCTGTGTTTGTTTCTGTGGAGGAGGACAGGATACAGAGGAGAAAGATAGGCCTATAACTAGAAGACAGTCAGCCAGACAGGCTAGCAACAACACCGAACAGAAGCAGTTCACGCAGACACAGAACAGCAGTCAGCAAAGCAGACAGTCACATCCCAGACAGTCTCAGTCTAGACAGTCGCAGACAAGGCAGTCCCAGACTAGCAGTCAGCAAGAAAGACCGTCACAGACAGGCAGACAGCAGAGCAGACAGTCGCAGACAAGGCAGTCACAGACTAGCAGTCAGCAAGAAAGACAGTCTCAGAACAGCAGTCAGCAGCAGAGCAGTCGACAGAGTAGACAACAACTCACAGACAGCAAACGACAGGCAACAACGACACAGAACAAGCTGCACACTGCTCATTCACGAAAGGACAAACAGGAGACAGGAGAACAGAGAGATCGAAGCAAGAAAGAGAAAGACGAAACAGAGTCTATCACTACACGCACCACCTCTCCTGAAAGTACCCAGTCTCTATCGGAACGTACAGGTCGTTGCGAACCACCACCACATCCCATCTATTCCAAGCTACAGCCTGGCTACACACTATCTAGCAAACAGAAACAGTTAGTCAGAAAGGAGACAGATGTTAGAGGAAACCTACGATGTCAAGAGAGAAATACACGCGGTGAACAGTGCGGGATTACACGCGACCCCAAATTTTTCGGATCACCCAAAATGATGGGAACGGTTCGAATTCTCGAAGTTCTGCGGTTATCACGCACACCAAGACCCCTTCTTCCCTTTCATAGACCTTGATAGACCGGGAGAAGCAAGACCTGCAAAATGCGGGAACTACCCAGACCAGAAAGGCTTAGAACAGAAAGCAGAATTGTATCTACAAAAGTATGGAAACGTACAAGGGTATACAATGCTTAATCAAGCATGGGTCTATTACCCGCCGGAACAGTCGCACGAGTTTCAAATTGCGCCGTCAGCAGAACTGAATGCGATTACGCTACAGTACGCGCAAAAGATCGGTTTGGTCCCCACCTCAGATCAGAAAAGTCAGAACCGACAGAACAGACAGAGAGACGAGTGCGAAGACAGACACGATGACAGACCAATACCAGAAAGTAACATCCCAGTATGTCCTATTCCTGAAAGGTCTTGTACTACCTCTGTCGCCACAGCACCATCATCTGCTCACGTTCAACAACTTACTCCAGGTGGTCACTACCTCACCAGTACAGCATTCAGACAGGCAGGTCTAGTAGTAGTTGACGACCAAGCACGCCCAATCCACACATTTCACCCATCAACTTTCACACCTTACAGCACTTAGCAGAAGTAATGACACAAGGATGTGAATGGACAGCAAACAAGGAGGTAGTGTGGGTGGCAGATGAGCAAAAAGACGACTTTCTCACGGACATTATGAATGCGATAGAGGGAGTGTATGCTAAGCACAGAGTCATACGTACTAGCCCCTATAGTGTAGAAAGAGACCCTATACTTACGCACTCTATCCCATATGAGAGAGCACGTTTGCCTGGTGTATCTAGCTCACTACAATCAAATGTTCCCACAGAACGCATTCTTTTCACTACACCAGTCAACAACCAGACAGCAAGGGCAGAACGGAATAGACAACGATGCACCACAAGAAGAAATTGAAGAAGTAGATGACGAGGATCAGACAAGAAACGAAGAAGAAGTGTTGCATGACGACAGTGACTGGGAGAAGAACTCAGACGAGATAAGACTGTTGCCAGCTGAGAGCAATTTAGAAATGTCATGACCAGAGGAAGAGAATGAACAAGAAGACGAAGACGATAGTGAGAGTAGAGATGATTCAGTTACAGAGGGACACAAAGCAAAGAAAAGAGAGAAAGAAACAACATCAGACAAAGCCATGGTGCTATTTAGCGAAAGAGAGAAGCCCAGACCCAATCACACCTGCCAAGATAGTGGTGCGTCTCAATACATTTGTCGTGATGAATCTGATTCAGTTATGACAAATATGACTCATGTTAAACCAGTGAAGTTTAAGACATGCAATGGAGAGAGAGAGCTCAAGAAGGCAGGCATGATGCAAATGGCTAGAATAGATGGACACGCAAAACCTCACGTTATAGCCAAAGCAGCTTATTCTGATTCCTCAATGCCCGTCAACATCGCCCCCACTGGTCCCATGGTGCCGGCGCCGCCCCTGGGGGCAGGGCGGGGGAAGGCGGAGAGAATCCTTCCCCCTCGGGGCGCCGCCCCTGGGGGCAGGGGGGGGGGGGGGGGGGTGGCCGGAGATTGCACCCCTCCCCCGAGAGCGAGAGAGAGTTACTTCCGCGCACGGCCGCCCCCCCCCTTCCCCCCGCGGTGCGGCGGTCAGACCTGCCCCTCTCTCTCTCCCCCCGCCAGAAGCGATGCGGCCGGCCCCACTGCAGACGGAAGCTTTTTATGTGTGCGTCTGCGCGGCCCTGTGCTGGTGCTTGCTATTCTTTGTGCTGCTGCCGGCGCTGGATCGCGAACGCTGCGGGCCCTGCAGCCTGCGCGCTCGGCTGTGCCGGGTCCGCCGGTGCGTGCCCGAGCGCGCCTGGCTGCCCGTGCTAGGTGCGGTCAGCCACGACCAGGCCGGCTTTTATTGGTGCCACCTGCACCATTGGCTCTTGTACTTGCTCCTGGGCACAGCCTGTTATCTGGCGCCGGAGGAGGCCTGGCCGCCCTGGCTGCGTTCGGGCGGGGTCGGCTTTTCTTCTGTCTTGGTCGTCCAGAACCTCTGCTATCAGGACCGCTGCCGCTTTTTCTACGTGCTGCCCCAGCCCAAGGTGGCGAGCTACGACTTGGGGACCGAGGTAGTGTGACCCCGCTCTTGCCTGGCCGCACGGGCCTGCCGGGCAGTCCAAGAGAGCCCGGAGGGGGCGCGCGGTCCCTCTCTCCTCTCCACCCCTCCCCTTTCTTCCTCTCGGCGCACTGCTCGTTCCTCTCCGCTCTCGCTCTCTTCCCTCTCTCCCTCCTCTCTCTTCTCTCTTCTCCTGCTGCTCCTTGGCTGGTCGGTCTGGGGCCCGGCCTGGCGCTACAGACCAAGAGTGTGCTGCCCCGGGGTGCGAGGGCACGGGGGGCGGGACGCTGCCGTAGCCATCGGATGGCGCATGCCCCCGCACGGTCCCGAAATGCCGTGATGGAGCGAGCGCTGTCTGCTTATGCACTCTTTTGCCGTCAGTGAAGTGCGGTTTATTAAAACTCTCGACGCTGAGCGCCTGCGGCAGGCGCTGTCCAAGGGCGAGCACCTGCCGGACGATGACGAACTGGGCGGTCTCTTTCTGTACCGAGCGGGCCACGCACGCCTGGCCAGGCGCCGACTCCGGGCGGCCGCGTCGTCCGGGTCGCGGCTAGCCCAGAGGTTCCTGGGCGACGTGTGCTAGCCCAGAGGTTCCTGGGCGACGTGTACAGCCTGGGCCTCGGCGGACCCAGGAACAGGGGGCTGGCCATCGGTACCTGGGCCCTGGCGGCCTCCCAGGGCTGCAGCGCGTCGGCCTACAAACTGGCCGCCTTCCTGTTGACGGGCACCGGCTGCCGGCGCGACGAGGCGCGCGCCGCCCACACCTTCCGTGCCCTCGCCGAGGCGGTGGACTGCCGAGACTCGGCCTACGCCTTCGCGTACTGGGCCCGGAACGGGCTGGGCGTGCAGCCGGACCAGCGCGTGGCCTTGGCTATGTACCGGCGCAGCGCAGAGCTCGGATGCACAGACTGTCAGTACATGGTGGGTTTCTTTTATCAAACGGGCGTGGTTACTCGTCCCTCCCTGTCGCTGGCCATCACGTGGTACATGCTGGCGGCGCGGGGGGGCGACCGGCAGGCGCTGTCCGAGCTGCACGAGCTGTGGGGCCAGGTCATCGCCCGGCGCATCGGCACCCCCGGCTGAAGCGAGGGGGGGGGGGGGGGCCGACAGGGAGGGCCGGCGGGGTAGGGCGCAACCCCGGGCGAGAAGGAACGAGCAAGGACGGGGGGTTCTTTGATAGGCTGGCCTGGCACAGGGCTCGTCACGACAGGTCCCAGACACGCACGCGGAGCCGGCGTCCAGCACCCCGGGGGGTAAGACAGCTCTCCCGGGGCTGCAGTCCTGAAGGCAGAGCACGTGCGTTCCCTGCCCGGGACGGGGCGCTCGGCTTGCTGGTCGTGCGGTGCCGCAGGCGCGGGGCTGCTGGCCCGTGCGTGTGTGTACCCGCCTGGCCGGTGGTGCGCTCGGGGAGCGAGAGCGTGGGTCAGCAGTCTCCCGGACCCCTGCAGGGGTGCTACCTCTTGCAGCGACCAATCGTCCCACATCCACTCGTCGTCTAGGTCTCCCATCCGCGAAGAATAAAAAAAGGCACTTTCGCTACTTGTGCCAGCAGTGTCACACAGAAGGCCAGCGCGCGTGTAGGTCAGTGGTGCAGGGGAAGGGAAAGGGGGGGGGGGCTCCCCCTCTCCCTGCCCCGCGGGACGCCCCCCGACTCCTGCGCTCCCTGGCGTGCGCCCCCCGTGGCGTAACCCCCCCTCCCCTCCGTCCTCCCCCCCCCCCCCTGCCCCCCCTCCTCCGCCCCGCGGGCCGCCCGGCCCCGGAAGGGCAGGCGGGACCGTAGGCCGAGGAGGTTCCCGCCGGGGGGGGGGGGGGAGGGGGTGTGGCGAGAGACACGGACGACAGAGCCCGAGGTAAAGAGATGCAGCCCGCGCCGACAGCGTGCCAGGAGCCCGGGCCCCTGGCCCGGCGCTGGGCGGAGCTGGAGCACGAGTGCCTCCTCGCGCGTGACCGGCTGGACACCTTCCGCGCGCTGGAGGCGGACTTGCGGGCCCAGGAGCTCCAGGAGCAGCGGCGTACGCTTTATACCAAGTTCTTTGTTAGATTAGAATTGGTAATTATAATTCATTAGGCCGTGTAGTTTCACAATTGAGGACTGATATCTTTACTGATAGGACTGACAGTAGGAAATGGACTTGAAGAATTACGATTGGGCTGATTAGTTCAAGTGCATTAGTCAGGACAGGACACGCGTCTTAGTGTCGCGCCTTTTTATGTACCTCATTCTGTGTCTAAGTAAAACAACTCAGATTTGCCAAATTCAGCAATTCATTAAGTGCTCCAGTTCAGAACACCGTACTACTATTCAAGTTAATATAAAGGGTTATGTCCTCTTCTGCGCTAAGAGATGCTGCGACCGCTATTCTGCAAGGGAAGGCCCCTACGTTCAAGGATGGTCTCGCTGGACGGAGCTGGGACGATTGGTACGCGCAAGTTCGGGCGGGGCTGGCGTCGATCGAATGCTGGGAGTACGTCAAGCCGCTGGCTGAAGTGCTTCAATGGCGGATCGAGGTCGAAGCAGAACTGCGGGCGGAGGCCAAGGAGGCCAAGGATGGTGCTGCGAGGCAAAGACGTGGGGATGCTGACAACAAGCAGCAGGATCATAAGCATGACTTGACTCCGGTTGAAAGGAGAAGAGTGCTGGCCAGAAGGGCCCAGATCTTCATGTGGATGTACAAAGGGCGGGACTATGGATCGGCATCTGAACGCATCGTACGGCACCTAGTGCGGGAGGAGCAACTGAGACCGGAAGAGTTATTAAGGCAACGGTACCAGGGGAACGACGCTCACCAGAAGCAACGGAGAAGCAACCTGGTAAGTGGATGGAAATTTAATTGCAAGGAAGACCTACGTGCTCAACTCAGCAACTTCGAATCGCATTGCCAGTTCTTGGAGGCTCACGAGGAACCGATAAGTGCAACAATGAGGATGCAGTTTATTAAGACTGCACTTGGGAAGTGCGAGCCAAGGGACCTGTGGAAGTCATTCCTGGATGCTCAGGTGGCTACGCCTTCGGCTACGTGAGACGACTTCAAGCAAGTCTTCGAGAGGAGGGTGATAGCGAATGAGGCGATGTCCAGAGAAGAAAGAGCGATTGGGACTGCGATGGTCGCTACGCAGCAGAAGACAAGGGAGGGTGATAGCGAATGAGGGAAGGAAGGAAGCTTGAGTGCTAAAACTGCGGGAACCCACACAAGTACTTCACCTGCACGATCAAGTGCAGGATACCGGGCCACGACCACCAAGGAAGGAGATGCCCCACGCTAAAGGACAGGCATCGCAAGAAGCTGCCGCCGAATGGGAACCAGAAGGCGAACGCAAGCCAAAAATCAAGTGGTAACGGCAGTGCGAGCCAAACCAATGCTAAGCCGGGAGATAAAGCTGGCGGAAAGAAAGCCAACAACGCTGCGCCGGTCGTGTCGTGTCTTGCAGTGTCAACCAACGACATGGATATCCCGAGAACGATGGAGACCTACCTTGCACCGGCAGCGGACGGGGGAGGTCTCATGGAGGTTGGGGCGGGAGGCAAGGAAGGGAAGACTGCGTTCTCGTTTATGGCTGCGACAAGTCCTATGATTTTCATAGGAGAAGAAGAGGAGAATGTACCGGGGGACCAGAGCAATGGAAAAGTAAATGTTGCTGACTTCTGGACGTGTTTTAATAATGCGTGTGTCAGTGAACTGCGTTACTGGAAGTGGCTGTACAACTTCAAGGTGGTTCCGGCTGACTGGGAAACATATGTCAAGGGACTGGAGCGAGAAGTCGGACTGGACGCACCGGAAGCTATACTCGCGAGGGCTCCAAGAGAGTGTGAATTCTGCGCGATGAAAGCAACGAAAAAGTGTGGCCACTGTAAAATGGTCTACTACTGCGGCAGGTGGTGCCAGTCTCAGGACTGGAAGACCCACAAGATCTTCTGCAAATACACTCAATCGGCAGACGTCAAGCCAACGTGGAAGGCTGTGATAGAGAATGAAGCTTCGGCACCGGGGAGGGGCTATGGGGGACATGCGTCTACGATCGCTGGGATGCGAGCGGACTTGGCCTACATGAGGATGCTTCGATATTTTCATGAGAGTCCGGAGGAATGCAAGAAGGCAATGATGCCAAGACACAACAGGGCTCTGAGGATGCAACCATCGGCGGAGGCAGCTGAATGGATTGATGAGAGTTGGAAGCTCTTATGGAAGCTCTGGCGTTGGCGGTGAACGACAACGAGAGAATGATTATGAAAGAGCGAGCGCAACAATTCCCGCCTCCGTACGCAATTGCGCAAGAAGAGAAGAAGATAATGGTTGCTACCTCAGTGATGCCTAGTGACGGTGGTGAGGACCAGACGGGTTCGTTATCGGTTATACGGCGAGACCGGGGACCGAGGGAACAGACTACGCAGGTGGAAAGGAAGGTTGGGACGTGGGAGGAGATGAAGACGACGATCACGGTTGGTGGTGAGCTGCTTACATCTGCTATGGAAGGAGAAGAACCAGAGGAAGAAAGGAAGCCACCAAACACGCCGATGGGAGACGACTCTGCGAGCATGATGGCGGTAGATGGCGAAGAACAGAATGGAAGGGATATATACCTGGACAGTGGCTCGTCGAGGCATCTGGTACCGGAGGCGTCAATGCTGGATGATAGAGAGGAAGAAGGGCTCGACCTCAGGGGAATAGATGGGCCTACGAAAGCAACGGTGATGGGGAAGATGAAGTTTGTTGGAAAGACAGGGCAAGGGAAACCTCAACAGGTGACGATGGGGGAGACCTTCTGCTTGGAGTCGCTGGACCGTGTGCTCTTCTCCGCCGGACACTACAAAAACAGGGATATGGGATTGTGTTACAAGGTGACGGTTTCTTTGTTACGAAACAGCAAATTGACGTACGCCCCAGTGACAAAATATTGGTAGGGGACTTCGATCCGGTGACCTGTCAGTATAAGTTTAGAACTGTGAAGACGGAGAATGAGAAAGGGGAGAGCAGTTCGACTTTCCCATGCTATCAATCTGCGTTCTGGACTACGACTATGGACCCTGCTACGACTGTGGACGCTGGGAAGTTGCATGACGTGTTCCATTTTGGGTCAACGATGGGGAGACAATTTGTAAGAATGAACAACATCACGTTGAGAGGAAAAGGAACTATGGACAACCATGCATGTACTTCATGTATGACGACAAAGATGCGAAAGCATTCTAACTACGTGGGGGCGTCACTCACTGTCTGCAAGAAGGCAGGGGAGGATTGGAGTGGGGACGGAACAGGAAGGATCATGTTCCCCATGTATGGAGACACTCCTTACTGCAACGTCTTTGTGGATAATGTTACTGGACTACTACGCAACTACTGGTGCAAAACGAGAGATCAGAATGCTACACTGGAGCAAATCAAGCATTTACAGGCATGGTCTGAGACGCAGACTGGAAATAAGATGAAAAAGTTTCGCACAGATAAGGAGTGGATTGCTAAAGGCATCCTAGATCATCTGCAACGAACAGGGGTGAAGCGTCATCTGCCTGTGCGAGATGACCCAAACAAAGACGCCTACGCTGAAGCAGGGATTAAGGTCGTTTTCAATTTGGCAACTACACTTTTGGTTGCGAGATCAGTGCCGGTGTACTTCCTACCGCTAGCTGTTAACTACGCTGTTTTTCTACTGAACCTACAAGGGAGGGCTGGAACAAAGACGTCAAGACATGAGGCGTTCTAGGGACGACCCCCTCCTCACT
The DNA here is from genome assembly GCA_019918135.1 of Paulinella micropora. NCBI lineage: Eukaryota > Cercozoa > Imbricatea > Euglyphida > Paulinellidae > Paulinella > Paulinella micropora. Next base: position 76,973 of record WBZZ01001434.1, read on the forward strand.
ACTCCATGTTACATCCGTTTGGCTGCCTCTGTGTTATCTGCAAAGAAGGGAAGAAAGGGCAGGAAAAGGGGGAGCCAGCAGTGTTCATGGGTGTTAATGTGGAACAGTCTGCGTACATCGTCTGGAGTTACTACGACAGGAAGATCAAGGTGTCAGCTGACATCATGGTGAGAGACTACACTACGCATGGGTGGCCAACACTCTACCCAGGAAGCAGAACAGCAACGTCACCCCAACATGTGTTTCACAGCTCTAACGTCGCACGGGAAAAAGGTGGTAGAAGTGACGCAAATCCCGGAACATTTTTCACCGACGACGAGTGGCTGGTGATTCAGAATTAGGCAGACGAAGTCGGCGAGCGTCAACGGTAAGTGAAGGACACGGAAACCAGTGCGTTGGTGGAGGAAGACGAGCACCAGGGAGTCGATGGTGGAGAGGCTGGTGTCGTCAGGCTGGTTCAGGGGGAGGACGAGTTGCTCAAAGGGGGTCATGAGGCGGTTGGTCTGGGGGGTGGAAATAGGGCTGAGAACAAGAGGAATGCTGCTCCCTCTTTGGCTCCTCGGTTGGAAGGCAAGCGGAATAGGAATGGGGTGCCAGTTACATGGGATGGGGCAGCCATTGCAGCCACCAACATTGTTTCTCAGCCTCGTAACAGGGAAAGAACCAGGCCGAGTAATTTTCGTTCAGGGGCTTTTCTTGTGACCATACCAGTTCCGTATCGCGAGGCGACTGCGTCTGGCCGGTTCAATGAGTATAGATTCGCAGACATAGACAAACACCTCAAGCTTGGTGCAATAGTCGAACGTCACGTCTCGGAAAAGCCTCCAGGGGAGCCTCTTGTTCCGACAAGGTTTGTCGATTTTGAGAAGAGGGAGACGGCAGATGGTCCGATGGTGGAGGCAAAGTCAAGAATAGCAGGTATAGGGTTCTTGCAACCGCCCTGGCAGTATAATAAGGTCGATCTACCGACTTGCAGAGTGGAGATGGTATGGCTAACGTGTGCTCTGGCAGTCCTGCAAGGGATGGAGATCTTCAGTGTCGATGAGGAGAGTGCTTTCCCGAACGTGAAACTTCGTATTCCGGTATAGTTAAAGCCTCCAGCAGGGTACGTGCCTCCGAACACGGTGTGGGAGGCAGTGGGAGGTGTGAACGGTCTCAGGCCATCTGGTCACGTGTATTGGAACGACAGGGTAGTTCCCACGCAGAAGAAGTTGGGGTTCAAACAAAGCATAGTTGATCCGGTGGTGTTTGCAAGGGTAGATGAAGAGACCAACAATACGGAGGTGCTCACTTATCATGTTGATGATAGTATTCATGTTGCGGCTTCGAAGGGCAGTAGGGAGAGATATGTCAAGGAGCTCAACAGAGAATGGGGGAACGTCAAAGACCTTGGGCTAGTTAAGGAATTTCTTTCAATAGAGTTCGAGCTCAAGAGGGTTGGGGGAGTGTATTCAATCACTCTGTACCAAAAGCAGTATATTGACACGTTGCTGAAGCGGTTCGAGAGGAGGATGGCCGCCAGTGGATGCCAGTTAAGAACTCGTGGCTGCCTGAAGGGTCAAAGATGGTACCGGCTATGCTTGAGTATGATCCACAAGAAATTGTGGGGAGTTATATCTACCTTAAGGCTAGCGTCCCGGAGGCGGTTGCGGCGATTGCATCCATTGCTGAACATCAAGCCAGCAGGGAGAGGTTCGATTACTGCGGGGCAGAACAACTGCTGCGTTACTTCGTGCATGTGCAGGATAGAGGTGTCAGGTTTGCGTCTGACGGGAACAGAGTGCTGGAGGCGGACTCAGACTCGTCACTTGGTAATGGTGAGAAAATGTACTCCAAGACGGGTGGAGTAGTCTTTCTGGCTGGGGGTCCGGTGTCGATCAGGTCGACAACCCAGAAGCATCTTGCAACGGGAACGCAGGAGAGCGAGACGTATGCGGCGTCTGAAGTCTTGCACGATTTGGAAGCGGTGAGGAATGTGTTGCGGTCTCTACCGTGGTCTGATGCCAACCCACTCAAGAAGGAGCTTGATGAGCTGCCGATACTCAGAGTTGATAATCAGGCAACAGTTAGCACGGCACCAAACTCGGTGTTTGCCAAGAGGCTCAGGCACATTGCGCTCAGACATTATCATCTCACAGAGGCGATACGGAAGGGGGAGGTTATGGTCAAGTGGGTGCCGTCTGAGGAGAACAGAGCGGACATATTATCGAAGAAGATCACTAGTCTGTCGGCATTCAAGCGTGGAGCGGATCGCTTAACGGGACACTCGATTTGACTCTGTCTTCATGGTAGGACTGTGAGTGGTTAATTAGTATTATACTTAGATTGTATTCTGACAACCTATTGAATTAGGGGGAGCTTTATACCAAGTTCTTTGTTAGATTAGAATTGGTAATTATAATTCATTAGGCCGTGTAATTTCACAATTGAGGACTGATATCTTTACTGATAGGACTGACAGTAGGAAATGGACTTGAAGAATTACGATTGGGCTGATTAGTTCAAGTGCATTAGTCAGGACAGGACACGCGTCTTAGTGTCGCGCCTTTTTATGTACCTCATTCTGTGTCTAAGTAAAACAACTCAGATTTGCCAAATTCAGCAAGTCATTAAGTGCTCCGGTTCAGAACACCGTACTACTATTCAAGTTAATATAAAGGTGCGTACCGCGTGGCGCGGCTGGGCCGGGCGCACCTGTGTTGTGATGAGTTCTATTCGCACCAGCACTGCGCCCGCGGCAGGCGCACCGCTCTGCGCGTGGCTAGGACGCTGTTGGTGCTGGAGTCGGGCGCCCTGCGACTGCCCCTGCCGCAGGTAGCAGGGTTGTGCGCCCGTGGCAGCACGCAAGCGCACCCCTGGGCGTCCGACGCGCGCTTGTGGCTGAGCGAGTGGCGCTCTCTGCAGGCGGGCCTGGCCCCGTGGCGAGCCGGGGCCTGGCGCAGCTGGCCTGGTGGGAGCTGGGGGGGCACGTGCTCGCGCGCCACGCACCGTACCTGTGCGGCCGCGCGGGCTGGCCGGCGCTAGGCCTCACCCGGCACGTGTCGGCCGCGGGGGGGCCGTCGTTGGGCCCGACCCGGTAGTCGTCCGCCCCTGGCTGGCGCTGGAGCGGGCGGTGCAGCGCGTGGCACCCTGCGCGGGGCCCGGGCTGTCCGCGCCGGCGAACCCCGGCGCGGTGGGAGCCGAGGTCCGCGGCTGGGCGGCCGCTTCGTTCCGGCAGAGGTTGGCGGCCGAGACAGAACGCTGCCTCCGCGACGCCGCCTCCCTAGGGGACGAAGCTTCTCTCTGGGGCGAGTACCAACGGCTCGGGGCCCTGCCCCGTGACATTTGGCAGCAGTGGGTAGCCCCCGTCGTGCGCCACGCCTGGGGGGCTGGGGGCGGCCGGGGCTACGGCACGGCCCTGCACGCCCTGTGCCTAGAACTCGGCGGGAGGCGCTGGTGGGCGGGGGTGCATGACTTCTTCGTGGCCTTTGCTCCCCTACCGGACGACGCGGCGGACTCGCCGTTCGCCGGGCAGGGCTGGCCCCCGCCCGGCGTGGCCGAGTTGGCGGCCGGCCCGCCCGCTCCCGAGGCGTCGCGTCTGGCTTGGCCGGGCCTGCAGGCAGCGTGCGGCTCCGCCGCCGGGGTGGCCGAGGCCCTGCGCTGGTTGCAGGACGCCGATGACCGGCAGGACACACTGTCCGTCCCGCTCTGGGACGGTTCGCAGCGCGACCGCGGCGGCGCCGAGGCGGGCGCGAGCCTGCTGCCCCTGGTGGAGTTGCTGGGGGGCCTGCTGCAGCACGCGCTCCCGGAGCTGCGGGACTTGGCGGACCCGGGTGTAGTCGACAGCGACTCTCTCTTCACACTGTCCCCCGGGCGCCTCGAGAAGCGGCGCAGGGCCTACCTGGCGCGAGCGCGCGCCGCGCGGCTGCGCCGGGTGTGCACCGCGTACCGCCAGCTCGAGGCGTGGGCTGCCCTGCTGTGCCCCGGCAGCGAGGCGCACGCCTTGCTGCGGGCCCTCGCCGGCTCGACCCTGGCCGCCAGCTTCCGGGCAGAAGCCAGCGCCGCGGGGGGCGCAGACGACGGCCTCCCTGGCTTCGGTTGGCCCGGCCCTCTGTTCCAGGCACGACATGCGCTCTTGTTTAATTTCCTCTTGTTGTCTTTGTTGTGGGGTGCGGGAGAGGTCTGGGCCCACGGCGCCGCCGCCGAGGCCCGGGTGTCGGGCACGCTCGCCGCCGCCTGGGCCCGGGTCGTGTCCAGGTTCCAGAGCCTGTGCGCGGCCAGGGTGCGTCTCCTAGGCGCTTTGCCGGAGGTGCGCGCCTGGCAGGCGGAATGTGAGGCGGCGTACGGGAGCCTCAGCGCCGCGGCGCGGTGGCTCGACCCCACCCTCGCTACGGCTACCGACACCACGCCGCCCGCCGCGCCCGGCGGGGCCCTCCTGCCAGGCCAGGAGGGCTGGCCTGACACCAGCGCGTGGCAGTGGTTGGCCCACGGGGCGGTGCTCGGCCCGCGCGTGGACGCGTACCTGAGCGACGTGGCGAGCGAGTGGCAGGAGCTGCTGGGCTTTGTGCGCTCGCGCTGGGGCTGGGAGCTGCCCGCGCTCGGCGCCCCACAGGCGGCCGGCGGGCCGGGGCTCGCCCCGGCCGGGGCGGTCGGCGGGCCGGGACTGGGCACCCTGGCCCAGCTCCGCGCGCGGCTCGCGGCCTCGCACCAGCAGGCACAGTTTCTAGAAGAGCTGCGGAGGCTGCTGGTGCACTGGCCCGCCGCGGGGGCCTAGCCCTGCCACGGCGGGCCCTTCCCCCTCCCGTTCTCGCACCCCGCGGGCCTCTCGTGGATCCAGCGCAAACAAGCGCTGCGCTCCGAGGGCGAGAGTTCTGGCGGTGCGTCCTGGCGCATCCCCTGTCCGTAACAGCACACGGACGCGGCCCTCCAGTCCGGCTGTTCGTGCCCGGCAGGCCACGACAGGTCGTGCCCGTAGACGGCCAGGTTGGGCGGCGGGCACCCGCACACCCGGTTCAACATGAAGTTGCCGTGCGTAAAGAGGCAGGCCCTGAAGCCCTACTCGGCGCACGGCCACCGGCCCGGAAACCAGTTGGCTAGCGCGTTCTGCTCGGCGCACTTTCGCTGGTAGATAAACAAGTTGGCTAGCGCTTTCGCGCGGCACGGCTGGTACGAGACCCGGCGTCCGCGGCAGGCGCTGACCAGCGAGTTCACCCGGCTAAAATCCAGCAGGGACTCACCGTGTTCCAGGAGGAACCCGTACTCCTGCTTCTCGCGCGCGCGGGCCCGCCGGGCTAGCTGCTGCAGGCTACACTTCACCACGTCGAAGGAGCACGTGACCTCGGCCAAGCTGCACTCGTACACCCTCTCTGCTCCGTACCGGCGGCGGGGCAGGCAGGGCTCCTCCGCCAGCTCCGGAAGCACCAGGATCTGGAGCCCCCGAAGCTGTGCGTAACGCCCTGCCACCAGGAGGCTAGTTAGTATGGCGCGCGGCAGGAAGGAACAGGCCAGCGCGTTGGCGCCCTGCTGCTCGAGGGCCCGGCGCGCGTCACCGAGCGCGGGCAGCTCGAGCGGATCACCGTCCAGCGGGGTGACCGAGGCGCTGAAGGGAGCCTCATCATCACGGAGGCTGGGGTAATTGGTCGTCACACGCAAGTGCCTGACCCAGCGAACACTGCTCTTCTCGCCCGGGCCCCTTTCTGCGGGGCCCGGCCCTGCCATCCCCCGGGACAGTCTTCGGAGGTCGAGCACTCTCTGTGTGCTTGAGTACGTTCGTTCCGTGCAGGAAGGAGGGGCTGCGCTGTCCCCATGTCGTCCGCGCTCTCTCTTTCCTTCTCCCCCTTCCCCCCCCCCCCCCCCAACTCCCCCCCCTAACTCTCTCTCTCCCTTTCCCTCCGGAAGAGTCGGTTCTGTGGCACCCCCTCCCCCCCTCTTTCCCTTCTCACTGGCCGTCCGTCCGGTCGCCCGCAGCCTGCTGCTGCGGCGCGGTCGAGGCACACCGAGCTCCAAGTCTTCTTTAATGAACAGCCTTTCGTACTAGCAACTTTGGGGGGACCGGGTGGCCGTTCGCCGGTCCCGCGTAGCAGGTCAGTGCATAGACCGGCTGCTTCGGTAAAACACCGTAGTTTGTCACCCAAGCAGGCCCCAAGCGCCAGGCGCCAGCGTGGGGTAGGCTAGCGGTAGGTCCCCCGCGCCAGGTGCCGGAGTAGGGCAGGCTAGTAGCTGGAGGAAGCTCGCTGGCTGGCGCTCGGCCCTCCGCCTTGGCCACGCGCAGGACTCTGCCGCACAGCACATGCACGCGCGACAGAACTCGCTGTGCCTCCTCCACTTCGCCAAACGTGACAAAGCAGAAACCACGGTGGACCGGGCGCAGGCCGGCGCAGAACTTGAGCTGCACATTGATCACCCGGCCATGGGCGGCAAAGTAGTCCCTTAGGTCCTGGAGGGAGGTGGAGGGAGCAATGTTGCCTACGAACAGCTTGCGCGTATAAACGCCGGTGCGGTGTAGTCCTTGCCGCTCGCCCGCGCGACAGTCCACTTTGCGGCCGAGGACCATGAGCCCGTTAGCTATCACTTGCTGCGCGGCCGCGGCGCTCGCAAAGGTAGCAAAGGCAAAGCCCCTGGACCGCCCCTGGTGATAGACGAGTCGCAGTCGCTGGACCTCTACGCCCGCGTCTACGAGGGCCTGCCATATCTGTTCGTAGGTCGCGTTCCCTGGTATGCCTCCCAAGAAGACCTGCCGCCGAGGCTTTTCCTGGCCGGAGAAGTTGGCTTGGGCGTGGCCTGGCCCTTGAACCATCTGGCATTGCGTCCCAACTACGCTTTGTGTCCTAACCAGGGCCTAGCGACGGTCGGCAGGGGGTACTCCTCTCCCCCACGCCCCGTGTACGCGCAGGCCCACCCGGCATCGGGCGGGGGGAGCGCTTTCCCCTCACCCCCCCTCTCCCCCCGCACCCCCTCTTCCCCCGGGGTGTGGGCAGAAGCGGGCACGCGGCCCCCACGGCCACCGGAGGTGTCCCCTCGGAACGCCCCACCCCCCCCCCCCCCCCCCCCGCGCGCCGTTTGCCGAGGGCCAAGGGGGGACGCCGCCCGCCCCCCCCCCCCCCCCTGCTCCCTCACACTCGGGCAGGCGTGGTGGGTGGGTGGACGACGAGCAGAGGAAGGGGCTAGGGTTTCTAGCTTACAGGTGCTCAACGCCCAGAGGAGAGAGGGGGGGGGGGGGGCTTTTCTGCTAAAGGTGGTGCTAAACCCAGGGGGGGGGGGTTTGCTAAACGCAGTGCTAAAAGCCTAGGGTAGGGGGGGGCTTTTCCTGCTAAACGCGGTGCTGGAACCCAGGGTAGGGGGGGGGGCTTCCTGCTAATTTAAAACGCGGTGCCAAAACCTGGGGGGGGGGGGGGGTGCTAAATGCGGTGCTGAACCCAGGGTAGGAGGGGGGGGGGGCTTTTCTGCTAAACGCGGTGCTGGAACCCGGGGTAGGAGGGGGGGGCTTTCTGCTAAACGCGGTGCTAAAAACCAGGGGGAGCTTTGCTAAACGGGGTGCTAAAAGCCTAGGGTAGGGGGGGGGCTTTTCTGCTAAAGGTGGTGCTAAAAAACCAAGGGTGGGGGGTGCCTTTCTGCTAAACGCAGTGCTAAAAACCTAGGGTAGGGGGGGGTGCCTTTCTGCTAAAGGTGGTGCTAAAAAAACCAAGGGTGGAGGGTGCCTTTCTGCTAAACGCAGTGCTAAAAGCCAAGGGTAGGGGGGGGGGCCTTTCTGCTAAATGCAGTGCTAAAAACCTAGGGTAGGGGGGGGCCTTTCTGCTAAACGCAGTGCTAAAAACCTAGGGTAGGTGGGGGCCTTTCTGCTAAACGCAGTGCTAAACGCAGTGCTAAACGCAGTGCTAAAAACCTAGGGTAGGGGGGGGCCTTTCTGCTAAACGCAGTGCTAAAAGCCTAGGCCTTTCTGCTAAACGCAGTGCAAAAAACCTAGGGTAGGGGGGGGGCTTTCTGCTAAACGCAGTGCTAAAAACCTAGGGTAGGGGGGGCCTTTCTGCTAAACGCAGTGCTAAAAACCTAGGGTAGGGGGGGCCTTTCTGCTAAACGCAGTGCTAAAAGCCAAGGGTAGGGGGGGGCCTTTTTGCTAAACGCAGTGCTAAAAGCCCAGGGGGGGGGTTGCTACATGAGGTGCTAAAGCCCACGAGAAGGAGGGAAAGAAGAGGTCGGCTAGACAATGCCAGAAAACCTGGCAGAGTTTGGTACACACGGCGCGGGAGGGGGAACGCTGCGATGAAGGGTGTGCCCCCAGGCAGGGCCATTGCGCCCGCGCGCAGCGGCGCTGCTCCTCCTGCTAGAGGCACTGGGCTTGCCTCTCTACTATCACGCCCGGTGGCCAAGGAGGGGGAAGAGGAGGCGGCAGGAAAGCAGGGGGTGTCAGACAGGCATGAACGGAAGGAAGGAGAAGACGATATAGTGCGCTGGGAGAGGACAAGACAGGAAGGCGTGGCCTCTCCCCCACGGGTCGCCTAGGAAGCAAACCTAGGCTGGGTACGGGTGGACGAGCAGCGCGCGACCCCAGAGAAGCCGAACTCTGCATGCCACTAGGCCAGCACTGCCTGTCTTGTCTGGAATGGGGTACACTGAGCCCCGCGGAAAGGGCCGTGTGCCGCGGGGCGTGCCCACACCCCGGGCGTGTCCGCGCGGGCTTCGGCCCCCACGCTGGACCTGTACCTGACGAACTGTAGCTTTTGGCTCCGGCGCCGCCCCCCGGCCGACGCCCGCGAGCTGGCGGCCCAGCTGCGAGCAGGGGGGAGCAATGTCCAGCTGCGCCTGCACGTGCTGCCCGCCGCCGCGCCCAACAACGAGCCCTGCTCGCACGAGTGGAAGCTGCTGCTGGCTCTTTCGCTCATGTATTACTGCCAGGGTGACGTAGGGGCGGCCGAGGCCTTGTGCTTCAGCGACCGGGCGGCCGAACACACGTTGCAGGCCGGCCGTGCTAACCCCCAGCGGCTGAGGCCCGCTAGCTGGGCGGGGCTGCGTGATTTGTTGCACGCGTTGGGGCGTGCGGGCCGAGAACCGTCACGGCCGGACCTGCTGCGGCTCTCGCGGGCGCGCCTGGTGGACGCCCGGCGCGCACGCGAGGCCGTGCCTCCCCTGTGGCGGCGCCTGGCGTGGCACGGCCGCTCCGTGCACCAGTGCACGACGGACGCGCTCCTGACGCACGTGCCGCGACGAGGAGAACGCGTGCACCTGCTGGACGGGCTGATCTCCTATGCCCGGTGGTCAGCGGCGCTGCCACACCTGCGGGCCGGCGCGGTGGCGGGTTTAGCCCTGGAGCGGGGCCGCTGGCTGTTGCAGCCGCCCGAACTGGAGGACTTAGCAGGGCTCACGGCCGCTAACCTGGAGTTGACCAGGGTGGACTTCTCCGCCGCGCCCGAGCTGCTGGTGCTCGCCACACCGGCACCCGGGGGCGGCGAGGCGGGCGCCGCCGCTTTGTCGCTGCGTGCCGAGTCCTGCGCCGGGCTGCGGTCGCTGGCGGTCGACGTGCACGGGGGCTGCCGAGTGCTGCGGGCCGAGCTGCTGGACAACCCCGGGCTGCGCCACTTTTCCGTCAGGCGGCAGGAGGCAGTGGCGGGGGCGCTACGGGCCGAGGTCACGCTGTACGCGCTGGACTCGTTGCGGCTGGACCTGTCCTTCTGGTCTCGCACGCACGGCGAAGCGTGCGTAGACCTGCACGGGCCCGTGCCCGGGACACTGCAGCTGGCGCTGCATGGCGACGCGCCCAACCACGTACGGCTGCAGGGCTTCGGCGGCGGGCCCCTGCGCGTCGCCCACCTGCTGGTGACGGGGGACGCCTCCTGCCCATACCTCAATGCGCTCATGAAAGATCCGGTGTAAAGGATCCGGTGTAACCGAGAAAGGACGCGAAGGGATGTTTCTTAAGATCGCTAAAGCTTTATACGGAGCCCCACAGGCAGGCAAAAGGTGGTACGATCTATTCGCAGAACTTTTGCGAGAGCTTGGTTTTGAGCCTCTTAAGGCAGACCCGTGCATGTTCACTCAAAAGGAAGTACACGTTAGCAAAGCCATAATAGGTGTCTTTCACGTAGACGACCTTGTATTCATTGCCCCCAGCGAGAAAGCTTATAGCTACTTTTGCGATAGCCCCGAGAAGCGATTCCCGATCAAAAGGCTAGGCGTAGCTAGAGAGTTGAAAGGCATGGAGATCGAACAAAAGGACGGAGAGATAATTGTGCACCAGCGCACTTACGCAAAGAAGGTAGTCAAGTTCTTCGGTTACGCTGATTCTAAGCCAAGCGCTACCCCGGGTACAAAAATCGATCCCGCCCCGATGCACAGTTCAGCCATTTGCAAGCTCAGACAATTTTCAATTCCCCAGATAGTCGGTAGTCTCCTATTTCTAGCGAAGACGACAAGACCGGACATCGATGAAGCTGTAAACGCCACGAGCGTTATGCAGACAATCGACGCGGGAGTTGCTTACGCGCGATTATGCAAATACATCCGCTACTTGAAGAATTTACGGGGTTTGCGATTCAAATCGGGCACAAGATCCGGGTTGGTTGAACAAATTTCCGTTTATCCGGATGCCGCGCACAAGGCGTGTCTCAAGACGGGTAAGTCGCAAACCGGCTACGTAATACTCGTTGGCGGCAGCCCAGTAGCTTGGTTGTCGAAGAGACAAACTAAGGTAGCTCTTTCTTACAATGACGCCGAAATCATCGCTGCTAACGAAGCGCTCCGCGAGATGATAACAGTCAAAAACATTCTCACCGAGATAGGCTTAGCACAGAACAATCCCGTTGATGTGTTCGAAGATAATGCACAAACAATCTTAGCAGCACAGCGAGGTTTAGCGGGACTGCGAACTAAGCATCTTCTCGTAGAAGAACACTATTTGCATGAACTGGAATCTCTCGGAATCGTAAAATTTCGGAAGGTAAGTACAGATGAGCAAATCGGTGGATGTTTTGAACAAGCACCTTCCTAAAGAACAGATGGATTATCTTTTGGATAAATTCACGATTAAGATGGAATGAACAACGGTAATATTGTTAATTTCGAATTTTATCGTGATCAACGAATACGTTAATTTTCGTAACTGCAATTTACGCAAATTATCGCATACGCATGTATCGTACTCAGGTGTAAGAAGGCCCGAGCCGACTCTGAGAAGCGCACGAGCTATGCAACGAGTTCGTTGGCCGAGATAGGAGCTTAGGGAGAAGAGAGCATGGAAAGCGAGCTAGAGTCACAGGACTTAGCCGCAGGATAGTATAGGCTCAGGGGGAGCAACCTTTGAGAAAAACAGCATAGTCAATAGTTATGGCATGTTATTGTTGACTTACTGATCATTTTTTTCTTAATCAGGTAGTTCTTTCAGACGCGCGAATCGAACATCGATCGGAATCAGGGAAGTATAGGATAGATACATCTCACAAAGGTAGAAATGTTGACATTGCTTCCGATCTGTCGATTTCGCATCATTTCATTTACATAAACACTTCTTATTCGTTGCCAACATTGAAATGCTTGATCAATTTCGTCACAAGTCGGATAGACGCATATAGATCTTAATTTTAATGTAGTAATTTTGTGTATTTATGAAATTGCATGATTAACGTTGTAAAACGTGAATATGTGATAGATGCATTCATTTTTTTTTTTATTTATTTATTTTTTTTTTACTGAAAATGAAGTCTCATATGAAGTTAGTAATACATTTGATATATGACATACCAATATGTTTTATGTTCAAATGCAATATTTGATATAATGGAACTATTTTCATTTATGTTGCTTCTATTATGTTACCTTCTATCAACTCAACTTCGAGACATCATAGTCGTACTAACGGCTCAGATTTTTCTAAGTCACATTTCATATAAGGTTACAAATGAGATAGAACATATATGATACAAATTCAGAAATCGACGCGCTCGGTTCTAACGAAGGAGTCCGAACAGCCCGGCATCAGACCTACGCGATCGAAGCTCGCACCCGACTTGACTCAACGTCATCTGCATCGTCTTGACTCCGCACGTTCAGCGCACAACGACAACATGGACTGACGAGCGGACAATGAAGTTATCGCACCGCAGGCCGGCATGGCAAGGCTATTCATCGGCTCATCAGTGATGAAGCGACATCTTTGGGCAACGCGACGTTCAGCTATGATCGACGATCCCGACTCTTCAGACTTCACGAACTTCGCAAAATTTTAATTTTATTCGCGTTACACTCCAATTACGCATGGCTCAATAATTGTTACATTACGGGTAACAAATTGACACGGCCTTTGCCAATTAATTAACCAATACATACGATTTGGCAACTGCGATGGGCCTATCGACCTGCGATGACAGTACCTACGACGACTGCAGTTCAAATGTAACATGGTTATTATCGCGCTATGAATTGGCAATGTCCGACTCCACAGTACGGACCGAGGGCGATTATTTCTAAATTTGTACAGAACTATTAGTATAGTATTTACAATTTACTTATTCCGTTCATTTACGATATTGTCTAATTAAGGGGGAGCGTCACAGCCTCACACTTCCTAACGTATTTGTAATTACGATAATACCGTTTTATACATTAGTCATTATTCAGTGGCACAAGTGGCACTTAACTATTTACCAATACAATATGTCAGTTACCATTTTAATCAGTACGGATGGATGGTCAGTTAAGACGCAGTATAGGTAGAACAGTTACAGTCATTCAGTCCATATTATAATTTAGTCACAGTCATTAGTTGTGCTTCCAACCATAATCATTGCAAGTGACGTGGCATAGTTCTAGAGTAAAACGGAAAGTGATTGTATTCTCAGTAAAGTTCAGTTCCAGTAACAAGGAAGTAGTCGTGGGATTATTTTTGCGTCATTTACTGACATCCGGAACTCAATCTGCCGGAATTCCTCAGAAGGAATAGTTCGTCAATTGTGTTTAATCAGAATTGCTTTCAGTCGTGTCTATTTCGGATTTACGTCCGGAGCACTCCTCTGAGTTCGGATCACGGTTTTATTCATCAACGAATATATTCGGTCATCGTCTTTGACGCGGGTATGCGTTTGGCCTCCTGCTGAAGGATGGCACAGCTGCACCGCAAGTGAGGTTCATGCGAGAGTGTATGAATTTCCTCGAGACTCAAAGAGGCAAGAAGGTGAAAGAAGTTAGGGTAGACGGTGAGCATACTTCCGCTGATTTCAAGGAGCTGATGAGGGACACGGGAGTTAGGAAGAGGGTCAATACCCTAAACGAGCACAATAAGAACGCCTATTCCGAAGTGTCCCAGCGGGACTTTTGGCGCAAAGCGCGCCATAACATGATCAAGGCGCAGCTACCCTACGAGCTCTTGGGATATGCGTGGTACCACGCTATTCTCTTGCACAATCTTTCGCCAAAGCAATCCGGTGGGGACGTCCGGATGTTTGAGCTTATGCCCAGAGAGAGGAAGGTGAACTGGGTAGCCTACCTTCATCCATTTGGGTGCCTTTGCCATATGGTCATCGAGGGCAAGTTAGGGCATGACGAAAGCCGAACACATATGGCCGCCTGGTTAGGATTGAGTTTGGAGCACTCGGCCCACTTCAAGATCCTATGCGAAGGAAGGGTGTTCGCGTGGGGCAACGTCAAGAACTTTGACAATAACCAACCAGCCTGGCCTTTGTTACAACCCAAGAAGGGTCTGAACTTAGAACCGTTCAAGGGCGACCACTTGGTGGAAGACGCCGACCTGGATCAGCTGTTTGTCCCGAAGCCCCGGGTGGGGGTGACCGAGCCCGGCGACGGTAAGAAACCTCCGGATCAGGGTGAGCTTGATAATGCCGATTCCGACGGCGAAGTGGAGGAGGTGACCCCGGAACAGGAAGCAGCGGAAGCCTTGGAAGAGGCTCAAGCCCCAGTACCCGATGAACAGGAAAAGATAGGGGAGCTGAAGGGAAGGTGAGTTGAGACCCCAGCTACTCAGTGGGGCTGGGCTTGGGCCAAGAAGACCTATGGGGTAGGTTTCCGGGATAAGGTCAGACGGGGACAGATGCAAGACGTTGGCGAACCCATATGGGTTAAGAAGCAAAAGAAGCGTCGACCGGCCCATTGGGTAAAGTTTGAGGATGACGACGCCCCAGACCATATTTTGGACACGGAGATCGTCAAGTACCTTGCATCTGGTCCGGAGGCCGCCCATGCCGCCACGTTTACTAGACCGGTGAGTGAGAAGCAAGCCGACGAGCTAGGTAGTAGTACTGGGATGACGCCCGAGCAGAGGAAATGCCTACATTCTGGGAGAAGGGTTGCTTCCGTAGAGTCCAGGCCGACTTAGTCGACAAGAAAGACATCTGTGAGGGGCGGTTCGTATATGCTACCAAGGAGGGAGGGGGTAAGATCCCGAAGTTCAAAAGCCGGTGGACTGCTAAGGGGTTTTCCATGATCCAAGGATGGCACTTTGGGAAACGCGACTTCCCTATTCCGTGTGCTCTTACCATTCTGATGCTTTTCGCCCTGACGGTGTTCTTTGGCTTAGTACGGTCGAAGTGGGACGTTGGGACCGCTTACACTGAAGCGTCTGCCGCTGAGCAGGGTTATCGCCCCACTTATATCGTACCGCCTTTTGGTTTAGAAGAACCGGGTTATGTGTGGGAAATGCTCAAAGTCCTCTACGGTAGACCAGACGCGGGCCGCAAGTGGTGGCGGTACAAGCCAGTGCCTTTCTTAGAAGGATTGGGATTTAAGGCCCATGTTGCTTTTCCTTATTTCTTTTGGCGATGGCTACCCGGAAAGGACAAACCAGACTTTGTCTTCGTGCATGTTGACGACATAATGGGAGCGTTTAGTAGCAAGGATGTGGAAGCAGAGTTCTTAGCCGCTGGTAAGAAGGCCTTTACGGTCTTTAAGCAAGAGGCTCCGACCGGGGTGGTAGGCCTGAACATCGAGGATAAGGAAGATTGTCGGTTAGGTCGTACTATCAAGATCTCACAGGAAGATTTCATCCGAGAGGCCGTTGAGAAGCTACAATGCACCGGTCTAGCTACCGCCGATTCGCCGTGGTTGATGCCGGGGGTGCGAGCCGGGAAACAATCTTTGTTAGAGCAGTTTTCGCCTCAGCATATTGTAGGTGTCCTCCTGTGGACCCGCATTACTCGGCACGAGGTCTTGGACCCCATAGGGGAAGTAGCAACCCATGCCTCGAAGCAGGAGCTATTCAATTTTCAGCAGGCCGAGCAAGTTGTGCGGTACCTGCGTAAACTTCAGCTTCGCAAGGGGAGGCTTCCGGGGCCGCAGGCACCAGACACGCGCCAGCCTCCGCCACTTCAGGATCCCCGCTCCCGGCTACCGCTGCCACGGTGACCAGCTCGTCGCTCGCGGCCCGCGCCTTCTCCTCCAGGCGCCCACGCCGAGCCGCGTCCGCAGGAAGCACCGACACGTTTCGCTTGAGACAGAAAGGCAGTACTGAACCGCCGGAAAGAAATGGAAGCAAGCCAGTCGCGCTCGGCAATCCTCTGGCGTTCCCTTCCAGCTAGAATCGCCCATGATAACAGGCGGGTACCGTTCGCTTTGGTACAGCGAATACCCTTGGTGCGGGTACCAAGGCGTATCATGGCCAGGATAAATTTGCTGATTTTGTGCAGGGCATCGCTGGGGGACGGGTCGCCGACGCTCTGGGGCCGTATGGGTGGGGGCAGCCCCCCATCGCGTACGGCGACAACCAAGGCGCTCTTGACCTCGCTGACACAAATATCTTTTCTAGGAAGCTCGGGCACGTGGACCTGCGCTGCGCCATCGTGAACCAAAAGGTCGACGCAGGGCTGGTAGTCAACGAGAAGGTGGCTTCCGCTGATAATATCGCGGACGTCAATAGAAAGCCAGCGCGTGGGGAGCCCTACCTCCGGCTGGTAAGGCACGTCGCGTGTAACTAGCGGCGGCTGCGGAGGGGGTCGCGTGCGGTGGGACTGTCTTCAACGACTTTCTCCAACATGGACTTTTGGTAGGACTTTGGTTAGAAACCCGATAGCAAGGGGATAGATTTTAGAAATTAGGTGGCTAGATTGCCTAACTCCACCAGCGGAGACGTAGGCTGGCGCCTCTGCTTTTACTTTAGTCATATCATGTTCACTGTTGTGCATATCGCGCTTTAGTTTGTATAGTGTAGCTATGTAGCCGAACTCCACTGGAGATGTAGGGTAGCTCACTTGCGCCTTGATTATTTAACTGCTCTAGTTGTTAGTAGCGGATCGTGTTTGGACGCTGACTCGTAAGGGAATCTAATTAAGTGGGAGATTTGGACAATTAATTAGACCCTTCCTCCTCAGTTATGTTCTTATTGCTCAATTACAGGTTAGCAGTAGTAGTTACTGTTAGTAGTATTGTTAGTTATTCAATACAGTCGATTGGAATACATTTCCTGGTACTGGTGGCAACAGCTTTTTGCAATTACCATTATCACCCATATCAGGACGTTTCGTAGGTCAATTTCTAGAGGTACATCTTTTGTGTGACGTCGTAATGGCGGGAATTGTTTCAGTTTTGTTAAATTCTTCTTCGTAGGAAGTCGCAAGCCTGTAGGAGGGGGACGCCCCGAGTGCCGGTTGTCGTTAAGAAGAAGTTGCTAGGGTTTTCTCCATTGAGGGGTGACTTTGTGGACTCATGATGGCTCAGCTCTGTTTCCTTTTTGTTGCTTGGCTCTGACAGTCTCCTATTAATATATTTTCCGTCATACTGGTTTCCTCTCGTTTGTAGAAAAGGAAGATTAGGTTATTGAAAGTTTAGAGTGCTTTGGAATTGGCTGGATAAATACTACGGTTTGCATTAAATAATATCTTTTGATTATAATCGACAGTGGTAAAAGTTTCTGTCCATGGAGCTTAGAAAATGGGAAAGTATCTATAATAATTAGCCTGTCATAGCGGCCCCTTGATATTAATATTAATTACTAGTCTTGATCATGATGACATTTCTGGTACTGGTGACTACCAGGCTTTTTAGGTATTACCTATTTCAGTAATATTAATATCATTATTAGTAACATTCGAGTCGTATGAACGTTAGTCGCCTTAAGGAATCCGGACCGGTTGTGGTGGCTCAGGATCTAACTAAGGCGTCCCCCAGTATACCAGTTCGAATATTTACTTATTCAATAATACAATACTGATCAACATACACGATCCCGCCACAGAAATCAAAAAAACAGTAACGTTCGTACTCAGTGGTAATGATATGACTGATATAGGTAATACCTAAAAAGGTAGCCACCAGTACCAGAAATGTCACAATATGACCAGTAATTAGTATTAATATTAAGGGCCGCTATGACTAATTACTCTCTCACTTCCCAAGCTCCCCCTAATTAGGAATGAAGGCCCGCAATGAACAACATTAAAAACGATTACTCTGACTATTGTCTCAAAACAGAAGATGACGATCCGCCACATCCGACTTGCATCCCTGCAACACGCCGTGACTAAGTCAAGACGGTCCCGCCAACTTCTTGATCTCCCCGGACTTGATAACTGAATGTAGGCCAAACTGTCCCATAGAACTCCGTCTCCAAGTCCTTGCTCATTACCCGATTCCCGCGCGTAAAAATGTGCGGCCAGGCCCTCCCGGAGGCATAGAATAACGTTCCCGATCCGCTTCCGCGCGATCTGCGCCTTCAACATCGCCGTCGGACATCTCCTTTTCTACATCAGGACCTCCGAAACCTGGACCTTTTCCTTTATGCACTTTCTCTCCTTCCTCTTGCTCCATCTCATCCTCATCAGAGTCGGATGGGTCCAACAGCTGCTCGCAGAAACGCGTCGCCGCCTTTATCTTAGTAACAAACTCTTCCTTCGTCAACCTTTTGAGCATGTAGGCCCTTCCTGGCCTCTCCTCCTCCTCCTCCTCCTCCTCCTCACTCTCACTGTCACTGTATGTGACCCCTGGTGACCTTTTTCCGGCACTCAGCCCATACTCCCTCTTGTGCAGTAAGCTCATCGCCTTACTTAAGTCCTCCTTCTTCTTTTTCTCCTTCATCTTCACTCCTTCTTCTCCCTCTGAGTCACTAGAGCTTTCATCCTTCTTCCCTCTCCCTTTCGTTTTCTTCCTCCCCTCTTCTTCTATCACCTCACAATTGATCATAGGATGGTCTCCCCAGCACTTCGCACACTTCTTCGTACATTCAGAAGCAACATGCCCTTTCTCTCGACAGTTAAAGCAAGTCTTCGTCTTTTCGTTCTTCTTTCTTCTCTTCCCTTCCTGTGTGCTTAAACTTGCACTTATCCCCATACTTACACCCCCCTGTCTTCTCAAAGACAAAACATTCCCCATGCATGACTCCCTCTATGTGCTTAAAGTTGCATGCCTTCCCTTCAAGCACCCTCTCGCCCCCTGAAAGAAAACACACACCTTCTCAGTGCTTGCCTTTGCAGCATATGACCGTTCTCTTCCTTCTTTCTTCCTTCCTTCTCCCTTCCCTTCCCTCCTCTCCCTTTCCTTGGTCCTATCTATGTCTAGTGCTTTCTCTTGAACCTCCCCCCACCAGTGTTCAAAAGTCCACTTGTGTTGCTTCTTACTTACTGAAAGGGTACTCAACCAGGTACTCCAATCTGTCCTCACGCTTTCAGAAGCATAACAAGGGTCTTTCAAAGCTCTCGTTATGATTGTCTCGTATGTGATGTCAGTGGTTCCATGCCCCTTCATCTCTAACTCCTCCACTAAGCTCGCCAACTCATCAAAGTGAGGTGCGTAGTCCTCATTCTCCCTCATCTTCCATTCATGCAACGCAGTCACCCTATCCTGCACATCCTCTGCACTCACCTCTCCAAACCTCTGCACCAATCTATTCCATATCTCATTCACATTTTGCCCAAAGTCAGGAGAATCATCCCTCACCAAGTCACTCACACTTCTCCTCGCCTTACCCTTCAATCTCCCATACACGAACAGAAACGCTCTCTTTCTTTGTTTCGTCACCTCTGCCTTGTCTATGAGCCATCTTGACGTTCTCCTCCCTCTCTAACTTCTCTTTCTTAGTGATAGCTCTCTCCTGGTCTGCCTTTTCTTCTTCAGTCTCAGCTGATTCTGGTGCTAAAGGTGAAGCCAACATACTCTCCCTCACCTCACTTACCTTCCTCAGTCTTTCCACAGCCTGCTTGGATGCTGTGGTGTAACACTATAGTTCCTTTGAATGCACTGTATGCGATCTTGTATGCATCTTGAAGTATGTTTGCTGTGTAGAATAGAACATGTTTGCGAACACTATCTACACTAGACGCGAAACTTGTGCAGTACACGTATACGTACAACGTACAAGTCTTTGTTATCGGACCTTTCAACCTCGTGCTCGCCCTCTTATCAGCAACGCTTGGTGTGCTTTGCTTCATAGTTAAAGGTGATCTCACTTCCGTTTCCTCCCTATCTTTTCTCGTCTCACTAACCTCCCTCACACTCTCCTCTTCTTCATTCTCGTTTTCTTTTTCCATTCCTCCCAAATCCACATATACTTAGGCACCTCCTTCCCTTTAGACTGCAATGCTCTCACATTGTCTTCATGCACCATGAGATAGTGTTCGTCAACAGGTTTAAGTGCTCCCTCCAAACCTTTCTCCCCCAGTCTCAATAACACAGCTCTCCTCCACTCTTTGAATTGTTTTTTACCATCATAAGCCTCCCGAGTCATGGCTTTCCCCTTGAACTACGTTTCCCCTCCGTTGCACCGTTGTAAGTTGGTACCTTTCCTCTTCCAGCGGGAACGATATGTTCAAAGCAGTTGCAGTGTCCCAGTCGCCTCCCCTTTTCCCTTTGTAGAGTCCTCGGTGCCGCAGTGGCCACCGACGTTATTCTCGATCCCTCCCTTTTCACTTTTCCAGTCAATCCCTTTTCCCTAGCCACAGATCGCCCAGATGGCACTTAGATGGCGTAAATATTCGTTGTTGTGCACTAGGTTCCCCCACAGGTGAACAATATGCTTCCCTGTTCTGTGCCACTTAAGGTGTGGCACTACCTATCCCGCGGTTGCCCTTCTGGCCTGAAGGTTCTTGAATCCAGCTCAGTGTATTCACGCACAAAGCTTCATAACCCTTAAGGAATCCCGGTTGTGGTGGCTCAGGATCTAACTAGGGCGTCCCAGTAAAGTACAGTAAGTCCCCCAGTATATCACTTCAAGTTCGAATCACTATTTACTTATTCAATGCCCGCCAGAAAAAAAAAAAAACAGTAACGTTCGTACTCAGTGGTAATGATATGACTGATATAGGTAATACCTAAAAAGGCAGCCACCAGTACCAGAAATGTCACAATATGACCATAATTAGTAGTATTAATACTAGTATTAATATTAAGGGCCGCTATGACTAATTACTCTCTCACTTCCCAAGGTAAAGGATTTTGATCTCTGCGGCCGGATTGTATCTGTTGATTGAATAAAAACCCCGACTCACTGGTAAACTGGGGGACAGAGACTTACTCGGGGACGCTCTAGTTTGATCCCGAGCCAAGACAACCGGTTCTACTTCCCTAGCAAAGCGACCAATTACAAAAAAAACTAAGAGGACGGTTGAAAGATGATATTGTAAGTCAGTTGAAAGATGATATTGTAAGTCAGTTGAAAGATGATATTGGTCAGTATGACCCTGCCTGTTCGCAGGATGTGTGTCGGGATAGCCATCCCTCCAGGACGTGCCGGGCCGTGTTGCTCTGTCTGTGGCTTTTTCAATAAAGCTTGATGTACGATGCGATCGTGATTGAGCTTGAACCGGTCCGTAGACGGATTGCTACCTCTGTGTACTAGTAGAACAGTACCGGTACCGTGATGTATGTTCTAACAAAGACTCAGAGACAAGTCATACTGGGCACGTCGTTTGAAAGCTCAAATGGCGCATTTAACAGTACATCAATATTAATATGAACATTGTTTTGTGTATGTTTGTAAATGAGATATTTCTTTTCGCTTGACCTGTTCCCTAACACCGTGATTTCAATGTCCCGCACTGTACTATGTGTATTTTTACAGAGACACAACTTCAGGCCTGCGTGGGAAGAAGAATTGCCATCATGAACAACCGCTATATTGGAAGTGGTGAGGATGGGATTTTTGACGTTAGGTATATTGATTAAAAATATGTATAATGCCAACGCCTGAGTGATTGTCATGTGCAAAATTAGATTGCTTCATATTTTTAAGGTTCTGTCTCAAAACTGTGGACGAGTCAGCACTGAGCCTCGCCTTGCAGTGTATATCGGTTACCACCACCAACAACAAAGAAAACAGAGTTGACACGTTTTCAGCGTTGACTTGTAAAAAAGAAGACAGTCACAAGGCTGGCCTGACAGCGACAACAAATAAACAAACAACCAACAGCAATGACAACGACAATTAAGCACAAAACAACAAGACTAAGACGGAGAGAGAGAAAGATACATATATATTTTTAGATAGAGAGAGAGAGAAAGAGAGAGAGAGAGAGAGAGGAGGAGGAGGAGGAGGAGGAGGAAGAAGAAGAAGAAGAAGAAGAAGAAGAAGAAGAAGAAAGAAGAAAGAAGAAGAAAGAAGAAAAAGAAGAAAAAGAAGAAAGAAGAAGAAGAAGTAGAAGTAGTAGAAGAAGTAGAAGAAGAAGTAGAAGTAGTAGAAGTAGTAGTAGAAGTAGTAGTAGAAGTAGTAGTAGTAGTAGTAGTAGTAGTAGTAGTAGTAGTAGTAGTAGTAGTAGTAGTAGTAGTAGTAGTAGTAGAAGAAGAAGAAGAAGAAGAAGAAGAAGAAGAAGAAGAAGAAGAAGAAGAAGAAGAAGGGGAGGAGGAGGAGAGGAGGAGGAGGAGGAGGAGAAGAAGAAGAAGACGAAGAAGAAGAAGAAGAAGAAGAAGGAGGAGGAGGAGGAGGAGGAGAAGAAGAAGAAGAAGAAGAAGAAGAAGAAGAAGAAGAAGAAAAGAAGAAGACGGAGGATGAGGATAATAAGAAGAAATAAGAGAAACATCGACAACGGTGCAAGAAGGAGAACACACAGACACACACACTTAGTGGCGAGCCATTCCCTTGCAGTATGCAAACCGAACGCTTGAGCATGGTAACCGTCGAATCCTGCGCCTTGAAACATATTGCAACCCTTCTTTAGCGTGAAAACAGTTAACGTATGTTTGGGGTCGTTTGTGTGAGTGTGTTGGTGTGTGTGCGCGCGTGTCGGCGCTATCCCATGGTCACGTGCCTACTCTGCTGTGGTCAGGCTACACACACTTACCAACAGACCAACATACACGACTCCTTGCCTCGAGGCAGAGCTCGAAGGTGTACTAACATTCACACTATACGAAAAACATGTTCTAAGGCATTCCCGTGGCAAGCACAGCTGGAGGGGACTGGCGCAGCTTGTGCTTCAGTTGGCGTCGCCTTTGGCCGAGCGGTCGCGCTTTGTCCTTCGTCGCGGGGCGTGCTGGGCCGGTCCGCCGTTCACGAGTAGTGTGTTGGCATCCTTGCTGGCCGGCTGGTCTGCTTCTGAAAGGCTTTGGACCAGGTCGCGTAGGGGAACACCTTCTGAATTGAGTTGCACAACCTGCAAGACTTGGTTCTCAAACTTTGCACGAGGAAGACTTTCTGAGTCGGGTTTATTTTTCTCCTCGGAGTGGTGGTCGTGGTGGTGGTCGTCGGGCAGCCCTGGAGGATTCTCACTTATTTTTTCGTCCTGCACACAGAAATATAACTCAAGTCGCTTTCCAGACTTGAAGACATAAAGCAAATGAAGCTGCATAAAAGAACGTTGCGCACATAAAGAAGTTGTGATTTTACAGCAAACACACCTATGTAAAAGAACCGTCCCAGTGCATGAGCGCACAACTATACGAATACATAGCAACATACAGGCAAGGATGCAGAGTTCGCAAAGTGTATCTATGCATCATCTCACCTACCCACCCTACTCACCATCCATCCATCCCTACATATATATACCCACCTACTCACCATCCATCCATCCAAAAATATATACATCGATACATACATACATACATACATACATACATACATGCATACATGCATACAATACATAAATACATAAATACAATTTTTCAAAAATAATCATGCCGAAATACCAA
>WBZZ01001434.1:120000-130467 GCA_019918135.1 Paulinella micropora
GGAAAAATGTAAGTCAGTCAGCTAGTACATAGCGTTACACATTTCAAAGCTGTTGCCATCTTCAGTATCATTTCCTTTCCTTACTCATGGTTGTGCGTAAATTTAGTGGAATTTGCGACGGTGACGAGAGACGATGAGACAGGTGAGGTCAAGTTCAAGATCTGGAACAATAAAGAGCTCAAAGTGCTGCTCAAGGTCGATCCTCTGTCAGCATGCGAAGAACGAGCACGTTTACCATGTCAGTTCGCGTGTGCAGGCGTGGTCAGCAAAGCGGAAAGAAGAGCTGAAAAGGGAAACAGCGGCAGCTACAGGAGACATATGATGTTTTTGATTAAGTTTGCTCGTATAATGTTCAATGTTAAATCATGACTTCTTTTCTTGATGTTACTGATGTTTACCAGGTATCAAGTGGCACTTTTTTTTTTTTTTTTTTTTTTTTTTTTTTTTTTTTTTAGTACGATGGTAACTGACTTTTCTTACAACCGCCGACATTCAAGTTAAAAGAATTATTTCAAATTGTGTAGTTTTTCGGAAATTGTACAGTTTTTTGAAAATTGTATAGTTTTTCAAAAATTATACTGTTTTTTGAAAATTGTACAGTTTTTTGAAAATTGTATAGTTTTTTGAAAATTGTATAGTTTTTTGAAAATTGTACAGTTTTTGAAAATTGTACAGTTTTTTGAAAGTTGTTTAGTTTTTTGAAAATTATACAGTTTTTTTAAAATTATATAGTTTTTTGAAAATTGTATAGTTTTTTGAAAATTGTGTAGTTTTTTGAAAATTGCAAAGTTTTTTTAAAATTGTATGGTACAGTTTTTTTGAAAATTGTACAGTTTTTTGAAAATTGTAGGCATCACCTAAGCCAGCCCACCCGGTATACGTTGATTAGGTAAATACCCTGTCACTCACGGACCTAATACCTTAGCCGGTTTGCTGAGGGACTCCGGTAGAAGCCACGATACCAATCGACACTTTTAATCCGCACGTAGATAGCAGAAATGACAAACTCAAAGGTAATAATGCAAACTGAAATAAAGTTCGCACGACTGCAATTATTACAAAATGATTAGTGTCCAATCCTGAATGCCAATATGGACCGTTGTATACGTCCGTTACAATTATTGACTAGAACTATACTGATCATTGAAATTACTTACCAGTCACAAAGTAATTACTAAAAGTAAAAACGTAGTTGTCCTACCAACGCTCCCCCTTAGTTCAATGTCGATAATGCAAGTATCATTCAATAAGTAAGATCATCAATACATATACAATTAATAACTTCTATTGCATATTGCGATAATAGCCCATATTTCAGGTTGAAAAACTGAAATGACAGTTACGGTTTGACAACCTGAAATAATAGTTAAGTCTCAAAACTGAAAAATTACCACTCCTGTTCTAGTCCGCCCGCTTTTGCTTCATTGCCGCGATGGCATCATAGGCTCGATACGATTAAAACAATAGCAGTAGGTCCTCACAGTATGTCACTACGTAACTGAATTTGTAGGCATCACCCCCCGGATAGCCGGTAAAAAAAACCTTTTCCTGGTGACAGGTGCACCAGCTTGTTTTTCAGTATTATTTGTCCGGATTGGACCTGATGCCATTTCATTCCTGGTCTGTTGCCGTTTTCCTTTTTGGCTTCACTGAGCTAATATAACGAGACATCATTCTCATCTTTTGAGGACTGTGTTTGGTTGTATTACCGACTTTTTACGAGCTATCGTTGGGGGCATTACATTTGGAGTCCACATCACTAGGGCCCAGTGATTTCTTTCTGCTTTGCCACACAGGCAACAGAGTGAATTTTCACTGACCTGTCTCACACGGGGACGTCAGACGAAAACAAATACTCCAACACAGCTCCCTCATAACTCTTTCACAAAACAAATAATTTGATTGGTCTCAAGCAGGTGTCTCGTACCCTCTAGCCCAATCAGTATCTGTGTGCTCACAAGGAGACATCAGATACAAACTCTCTGTCGTTCTTGCTGTTCTCACACAGAGACCAAGAAGAAGGAGGTGGACAGAAGAGTGAAGGAACACACACAAAACACAAACAAGCATAGGGACAGGAGCACAACACTCTACCCTTCTAGTTTGTGCATTTATCTGCATTATCTCACACATACGTCAGAGTATTTTTGCAACTCTCTGATCGTTTTCTAAAGGTAGGTCTGAGAACCTATCCGACCGACTGTCGACTTCTCAAGGAGAGCTTTTCTAGCTTCTCTATTACTATCTGTGTGTAGGTCCAAGTGCCTCATACTAGATACAATATAGAAAAGAAGGAGGAGAAAGTAATCTGAGTAAGGAGAACAAGAAATCGGAGAAAGTCTCAAAGACTATTTTTCTCAAACAAAAACAAACATACAAACAGTGTTTCATAGAGGACAGGGAATCTTATCCTACCCTCTCTATTAGTTTCTCTCTTCACTAGTCAATCGACTGAAGGAGGAACAGAACACAAACGAACAAAAACCAAACATAGGAGCTGACACTGTCCTCCTGTTGATCACTACTACGACATCATGTCGACAGAGACCGCCTAAGTGAGTGAATTCTCGGAGGCAGATCAAAGAAGAGAAGAAGAAGAAGCAGGAGGAGGAGGAGGAGGAAGAGGATTGAATGAAGGAGGAGGAGGAGGATTGAATGAAGGAGGAGGAGATGAAGGAGTAGGAGGAGGAGTAGAAGAGGGCTGGGATGATGAAGGAAGATATGGAGGAGACGAAGATGAAGGAGGATTTGAACAAGAAGAGACGGGAGGAGGAGGAGCATATGGTAATCCCTTACCACCTGCCTACACGGGAGGAGGAGGACGAAAAATGATCGACTTGATTCATAGTGATGGAGAGGAGATCACAGTGGAGGAACAACAGTGGGTGCAAGACCACTATGACCTCACTAAAAAAGAGTTTGATAACAAGATGGGGGTAGAGAAGGATACCTATGTGTGGATCCCTCAGGATCAAAGAAGAGAGAAAAGTCGTGCTAAAAAGGATGTCTATATCCTATTATCAAACACAGCACAGCTCCTCGGCAAACTGGTCTCTGATCCAGAAGAGAGAAAGAAGATACAGCATATCAAGTTTGGGGACACACACACCCACCTTTAATTACTCGATGCTATCTTTGGGGTGTACACTCAAACCCTGATTTGGGAACGTACATACGGCCCACGATGTGAGGGTTACCTCCAGTACACAAACCCAAGAGCAACGGCCAGATTCCTCGCGACTGGTCAGGAGGCAGTCGATGTAACAAAAATGAAGACCAATCTGGGTTCGAAAAACTCGAGTGGTATATTTCATTTTTTACAATGGAAATAAAGGCCTTGGAGGAGGGGAAGGCAGAGATGGAAAAAAGCATTAAGGCAGCAGGAGAAACTCATCCTGTGATTGATGAGTTAGAGAAGACCGACAGAGTTCTGACCAAGATCAGACTGTTGATGGGTGCGTTACTGCACAAGGAGGCATGGAAGAGATGGATTCCTACCAAGGCTCACTCTGTCCTTAAATCACTTAGTAACGCACCACCGGTCGCCAACAAAGCAGGTGTTGACCAATATGTGGAGAAATATAATTTTCTCAGATCTGCTTCTGAATTGGTGGCCTTTATCACTCATGCTCAAAAGCTGGTGATATCTGAGAAGAAGAAGGCGAAAGAGAATGAGGACTTCGAGAAGACGATGAGACTGGAAAGAATGAAAGCAAAAGTGAGTGGTGCAAAGACACACCCTCCGACATATTTGACCCCACCAGCTCCTGCCCCACCAGCCCCTGCACCCTCGGGCTCAACTACGGTGGTGGTCACAAACACGGAGAAGAAGGACAGACAGAACATCATAAATGCTTTCAAGGGGAAGAAAGGAGGAGTGGCAAGTCTCATGCTATATGCCAAGACGAGCTCAGACAAAGACTCTGATGCTTCGCTTTTGAGCAAGCTCAAAGAGATCAATGCCTGCATGAAGGCTTTTCCTTGCGACGAAACGCAGGAATACGAGGCCCTTGTTACTGTTTTTGACCAATCTCTAGTCTCGGAGGGATTTGATCTGACACAGTACACGTTTTTGAGAAAGAAGGAGGAGATTAAGAGAAACAATGCAACAGGCCTAGACGCTCAGTGTGAACTGGCGGTGGCCACACTCATTTCATATTTTCAATCTCATGGATACCAGCATCTCTGCACTGGTACTCTCATAGGATTTGAAATCTTTGAGACAGTGGCGATGAGTTTGAGGAGTGCTGTTGGCTTGGCGGCGACCCTTACGGAGGTAGTTTCCTCCTATGGGCTATTCTATGGCCGCAAGTCGATCATCCTCTATTTCTTTTCGGCGTTACACACAGTTAACCCGAGTAAGCTTACTCAGCTCATACAACAATGCTCGACGTTTAGCTCAGTGAAGTCCAAGAACTTCCTCGAGACACACGTGTTCGAAAATACGGTTCAAAGCGTTGCTCCGTCAGCACTGTTTCAAGAAGTGATGAGTGCATGCTCAAACATGGACTCGCTCACGGAGGCACATACGGCACAGGCAGGCGGTGTACCTGTTGGCGCACAAGCCACGTACACAAACAGAGTTGCCGGTTGGAAGAGACAGAGAGAGCCAGACCTGAAGACCGCATGTTGGAGGTGGTTCGCGGGCTTGCAGTGTAAGGCACAGATGGAGAACAGAGACTGCTCTCTCAATCATGATAGGCAGAACCCAACAGCAAGGGCAAATTTTCTGAGCAGGACGGAAGGCAAGGAACCGGGCCTTTTCAATATGCTTCAGATTGCCGCTGTGAACGAAGGTTGGTATGCCAATATGTGTGATGATGAGGAGTTACGAGAGGCAATCATTACCTACATGAAGAGGATGAAGGAGAAGAAGGAGGAAAGGGAGAGACAAAAGAACTTAAAGGCCTCTCAAAGAGGACGAGAAGGAGGAGCAGGAGCAGGAGGACGAGGAGGAGGAGGAGGAGGACGAGGACGAGGAACATGGAGAGGAGCCTCGAGGTGGCAGGGAACCCCTCAGAGAGGAAGAGGAGGAGGTCGGGGATATACCCCTTATGGAGGGAGAGCTGTTCGAGCTCCAGCCCCCCCACCCAGAGGAGGAGGAGGCTCGTGGGCAAGCTCCAACCCAAATTTCGGTCGAGCTCAGGCCTACAACACTGCCTCGGAGACCGATACGTCATCCTACCCGGACACTACTCAAGGTAATCGTTTCGAGGTGGTGGAATGACTGGAGGGGGAAGAAGAGAGGAAGGAGAAGACTGTGAAGTTTAACCCTAAAGTCACAGTGCTTTCTAATGCTGTTGTGCAGACTGGGCCAACGCTTCCTCTATGTGAAAACAAAGATGTGGGTACACAGAGACTGCAGCCCCAAGGTAGTCTCATACCCGTTCATACAGCACGGTTACCAATGATAACTGATGCAAATAGGAAGGCGAGACTTGCGATGGAGGCGAGGAGGCCAATGGCAGACGTATCGCCTCGGCCAAGCAAACAACCACGAACAGACTCAATGTCTACGGTCGCGGCGGGTGGCGAGCAAAAAGACAATGTGTGTACTCAAGTACCACAAGACAATGTCGCTCAAATAGTAAACGCACCAGTACCGCAGAATAATAAAAATGTTAATGAGGTGAAGCAGGAGGAGAAGAAGGAGGAGTTGAAAAACTTAGAGACAAGACTCCAAAATTTGGAACGTAAAGTTCTTGTTCTCGCAGCCAATATACACAGGCCCGATGCTCTGTGTTATACGGAACTTTATTGTGAAACATTGAAGACAATATTAAAAGTTGGTAATGATACGATGGCGAATATTAATATTGTCGGCAGGAAGTTTTTTAAATCGATACCGGGACTGGGTGGACGGAAATATGAAAAAGTCAACGGGCACTCTCAAAGGAGTGAGCAGCCGGACGGATATCACGGGAATCATCACACTGACCTTTAAATTGAAATCCGCACGAGTATACCGTATGGACCTCTATGTCGTCCCCGGTTACCACGGGTCAATATTACTATCGTATGACCAATTGGCTACGATGGGGGCTGTGATTGATTGCGTCGCACGGCGAGTGATATATGGAGTAAAAAGAGGAGAAGAGAACGATATTGATCCCTTCAACGCTACTGACTCTTATGAGGCTTATGAGCTGAGTCTAGCGACGGATCACAAAAAGATGGCCATCGCACATGAGGCCCTTGAGGTGTACGTTCACCCCCATGTCGTAAGACCGGATGAACTGTCCTGGACCGACAATTGGAAATCCCAAGTGTGCACTGTCACAGTTCCGACATCCCATTGGGACAAAAAGTCTATTGATGACTTAATCGAGAAGCGAAAGGAGGAGATTATATGTGTCGCACAAAGAAGCCCGTCGTTGGCGAGATTCGCGGAAGGAGTAGGAACAGATGTCCATATTACTAACGGATACTGTTTCCATGCGAAAGTAGGAGAAGAAAAAAGGGAGGAGTTTGTACCAAGGAGAACGGGGCGAATCCCGGATACTCCACCAGAAACTATTAAAAGTTTTATTACTGATTTCTGGGGTGACGAGCCCACGTGGCCGCGTTCACTGTCTGAAGTGAAGAAATGCTTACGGACTTTATTCGAAAATAATAAGCCGTATACTATTATCCTGCCATATAATGAGAAGGCGATATGGGCGCAGGAAATAAGGGACCGGCTTATTGATCATCCTATACCGGTACCCTCTCGCAAGCAACAGCTAGTGGTGGCTTGTCGTATGGGAACTCGTGAGCAGAGCAGTGCATACAAGCGGAAGCTCAGAGACCTCGACAAGTTGAAATTGGTACCGCAAGCATTCACATGCTTTGATGGTTTTTACACCCGTAAAGCTCCTTTGCAATACGCGAGACTCATTGACATGCTGGTGGAGCTCGGTAAAGATGATGAGCCGGACACGGTCACGTATGAAAAGACGGGCCTAGATGATGTCTTGGAAGAGGACTTAGGCTTGGAGGAGGACAGAGAACCCCTCAAGCAGCATAAGCAGATGTCTGATGAAGATTTTCAAGAGGCGGCGCGGAAAATATTGGAAGAAGGAGTAGGCACGGAGAAGGAGAAGGAGCTTTTAAAAGCCAAATTAGAGGCGAACAAGGAAATTTTTGACCCTCCACATGCAGGTGGTGTCAAGCCTGAAGATTTCAC
Organism: Paulinella micropora; assembly: GCA_019918135.1. Taxonomy (NCBI): domain Eukaryota; phylum Cercozoa; class Imbricatea; order Euglyphida; family Paulinellidae; genus Paulinella; species Paulinella micropora. Next base: position 127,166 of record WBZZ01001434.1, read on the forward strand.
TGCGGTTATTTACAAAATACCGGGTGCGGAGCCGTCACCGGCACCACGAAGGGCGAATTTGAGTATACATGAGGCGAAGATAGCGGAGGAGCTAGCAAGACAGCTGCTCAATGAGGACTTTATTGAGAGATCAACATCCTCAATAGTCTCACAACCGAGAATAGTGCCGAAGCCAGGAGGAGAATGGCGCCTGACAGTTAACTATGCTCGTGTTAACAAGGTGCTGGAGGAAGAGAGAAATCCTCTCCCGACATTAGAAGAAGGAAGGAGAGTACTGCGGAATGCAAAATTCTATTCGGTCATTGACCTTAAGAATGGCTTCTGGCAGATACCACTGGAGGAAAAGTCCAGATGGCTGACGGCGTTTGTGGTGGGTATGGAAATATACCAATGGAAAGTGCTTCCGATGGGCCTCAAGCAAGCCCCAGGACTTTTCCAGAAGGCGATGCAGAAGATGTTGAGCAGTCAGTACGATGATTTGTCTGACGGTGGCTTTATGAGAAGGCGGGGACAGAAGGCGGGAGAATATGCATTTTGTATATCGATGACATTATCGTATACTCTAACACAATGGAGGAGCATATCGATCATTTGTCCGATATATTCAGGCGCATCGGAGCTTTTGGCCTGAAGTGCAATCTAAAGAAGTGTCAACTTGCCAAGACGAGTGTGACATACTTAGGGTACGAGATCTCCCATAATCGAGTCTCGATATCCAAAGAGAAGAGGGAGGAGATTATGAATCGACCGATACCGAAGAACCGCACTGAATTGCACTCATTCCTTGCGATGGCGCAATACTATAGCCAGTTTATACCCGATTGGGGTGCAACACGGGCTAAAGTGGAGAAAATGATAGATTTTGGAGACTTTGAGAAGTGGGACGAAGAGGCTTTGCAAGCGTTTCATGCGCTCAAAGATCTCATTTACAAAGACCCGAAAGACGGAGGACTGGTGTTAACGATGCCCGACTTTACGAAACAATTCGTAGTCGATACAGACGCATCTAAGTTTGCGATTGGGGCTGTATTACAACAAGAGGATAAATTACGCCCAATCATGTTTATTAGTAGGAAGTTGTGTGCGGCGGAGAGAAACTATTGCACAAGGCAAAGAGAGGCGTTGGCGGTAGTATGGGCCCTCAAGAGGCTCAGAGAGTATTTGTGGGGAGGACCTCAATTTACTGTCAGAACTGATCATCATAACCTGTTATGGTTGATGAATCATGAACAGACGGGACGGCTGGCGCGGTGGCAAGCGTTCTTGTCTTGTTTCGATTTTACAATGGTCCATCTACCGGGAAAGCGAAATGTGGTCGCTGATAGCCTCTCTAGGCTAGAGTTTAACTCAGAAGTATCGGCGTTGGTGTCCACGGTGGAGATGGAAGACTTGTCCACTGACAAGGTGTATGAGGTCAGCCACATTGAGGCGATGGAGATGGCGAGTGGAGTCCGATATGACCGCACAGGTCTACGGTACAGTCCACAAGGCCCGGATCACGGGATATGTTGTGAGCTACATACCCAGGAGGACGCTGAGTGGTCCTATGAGGTATATGAGAATGCGAAGGCGAACATAAGAGAGGAAGAGGAGACGCAGGAAGTTTATGCGGAGCCTCCTCAAGAGCGGAGAAGTGACCTAGACGATGACCCGGAAAGAATCGGGGTACGGCTAGAAGATGGTACTATCCATATAGCATCGCCTACCGCATGGAGGCAACAACAGGCTCAAGATCCGGAGTTTAAAGAACTGATACAGTTATATCAGAACCCGGATGAGCTACGGATGACGAAAGCGATCAAAGATCAGATGAAGGAGATGGGATGGAGAGATGGTCTACTGTGGTACAAGGGCCTTCACGGTCGCTATGCATCACAACCGGACAAATGGACCCTTTGGGTACCGGAGAGTCTGAGACGATTTATATTTGTCGCAGCCCACAATTGCCCACTTTTGGCGCATCCGGGTCGATAACGAACTCATATGTTCGTAGCGAGGCGATTCTGGTGGAAGAAGATGAAGGAGGTAGATCAGCGGTGGATGCATGCATCCCGTGCAAGATACACAAAACACCACTGAAGGCAAATTTCGGCCTGATTGGCGAATTTCCTCTTCATGCGGGGATGTTTGAGTTTATACACATTGATCATGTGGGACCTTTCCCAGAATCGAAGGATGGTTACAAATACCTCTTCTCACGGCTATTGACAGAGCCACCAACTATGTGTGGATCATCCCTGTCAAAGACGTTACCGGCAAGACGACGGCCGAGGCGCTGATCGATAGGATCATCTCACAGATCGGAGTACCAAGAAAGATATGTTCTGATCGAGGCTCGGACTTTAATAACGAGGTCATCGACAAACTATCTAAGTATTACGGGATGAAATGGCAATATGTTACTGCCTATAACCCGCGAGCAAATGGGAAAATCGAGCGGGTACACAGACCCCTCAAAGCCTCGCTAAAGATGTATTGCACGAAGAAGGAGAATCAAAGAGCATGGGTCGAGGCAGCACCATCATTTGCGTTTGCAATGAACTGTCTACCCTCTACGGCGTTAGGAGGCTCGAAGAGCTCAATCTCGCCATATCAGTTAGTATATGGGCGTGAGCCTGATATCCCGACTTCGCTCCTTCACCCAAAGACACTTGGGCGGATGCGGATGAGTTGTTTGGGATGAGACTTAGAGTGAAGATGGAGGCGGAACACATAGTCAGGGCGCATAGAGAGGCGGAGCGCCGAAAGACTGATGCTGAAGGGGTGCGACAAGCGCACTTGGATCAGATCAAGTTCCAGGTCGGGGATATTGTACTATTGTACCATCCTCAAGTCCCGAAGGGAGTCAGCTCTAAGCTGTTCACTCACTGGAAAGGACCTTATCAGATTATGGAACAGACGGGACCTCTGAATTACAAGATCAGGGGTAGAGGGAAGGTGCAAATTGTGAATGTAAGAAGGCTGATTAAGTATGATCCCTTCTTACTGGAAGATGAATCCGTTGAGGAGGCGTTAAAACGGATGAAGGATGATTTCAAAGAGGTGCCGCCCATCCACAAGGAGGCTGGCATAGACCAAGACGATGCTTATCGGGCACCGATAGCTGAGAAGGAGGAGAGTGAGGTGGACAGCAAGGAGAAGACTGACCGCATAAGCGCGGTGGGGACTCAGTCCAAGTCTCCGCGAGAGCATAGCGGAAAGAAGGAGAAGATCACAGAGGCGCAGCTAAGGAGAGCGCGGAATGATCTTATCAACGACCAACCGAGGAAGGCGATGAGGTCGATGAGATCAAAGGACGTCCA
>WBZZ01001435.1:0-5000 GCA_019918135.1 Paulinella micropora
GCCGCAAGTGACAATGTGGTTTGGGGTCTTTTGGACGAAGCGGATCAATTGAATGCGGCGGGTATGGCCCTTTAGGACATGCAAAGGAAGGCAAGACCCGGAAAACTTGCTCGTCGGGCGTACCATCTTGGCAACATGCACACTCGAGCTCTTACCGTCGTTGTAAGCGATGCGGTCACCATTCTCGTTGACGGCGTACTCCCACACCGCTGACACGCACACCATTAATAGCGGATGTTTAGAGAAGCACTGATATGATGTGTTTACCTTTGTACTCAACCACGCACGCAGCTTCATGGAATCCATTTGTCTCCCCTTCTCTATCCAGCAAAGGCTTCAAGTGCACCACTGCATAATACCCCACGGTCCCGAAATGGAAAGCGGGCCCTTGTGAAGGCACACTATTTGGGGAGCCATCAGTGACCAATGCGACATGACCAAACGAATATCGCTCGTCTTCTAAATCGATGATGTGAGCAAGGTGGTTTTTCGAAAACTTCCAGAGGAACACATTACCTCGTACTTGCAACACCACAAGGTCCGACTGCGGCAAAATGCCGACACGAGTTTCCTCATGCTTGTCGCCCAGTTGTTCGTCTATAAATCCAATCTCCCCCACAAGGCTCCGACTGGAATCGAACACAGTTCGTCTATAATTCCAATCAATCCGCGACTGGAATCGACAAGGGCAACGAAGCTAAGATGGGCGACTGGATAGGGATGGCTTTGCACTCACTTGATGCCAACTCCACAGACAAAGACGCCAACATCTGTCTCATCTTTGCAAGACTTTGTGACTCACCCGTTTTCTCCGCTAAAGTCGCTTGTAAAGTGGTCTTGGCAATCGCAGGTTTTCCAGCGCTGATAGCGCATCGAGCCAACTCCAAGACCAGCTCATTGTCACATGCCAGAAAGATACGGTTTAAAGCCACGTAATCACTAAGGGCTTCATCAAACCGAGACAAGGATTCCAAAGCACGAGCTCTCACCCGCAGTAAAGACGTCTGTACACCTTGTAGCTTATCAGGCGTTCGATGATCAAAGGAGGTGAGGGTTTCCTGCTGAGTGACCAGTTCAATGCCTTCCGAAGCCTGTCGAACCACCTCCACGGGATCGGCACTGCCACCTTGGGCAAACTCCAGGACCGCGTCCAGACGTTCCTTCAGGGCGACATTTTTGAGAAACTGCCAATAACAGCTTGGCTTAGCGGGCTGGCAACATTTGCAAAAAGAAATGCCGACGCACACCAGAGGCTCTTCTTTTATGATTGACAGAAACCACTCCCACGGGAGCTTGGGGTTGATTTTGTAGCTCATATCGAACAGATACTTCACCCACAATCCAGCGCGATCGACCAAATTTTTACGGAAACAGTCTGCAAGAAGGACTAGCATTGTTGTGACTTCGTTTTGTTGTGGAGGATTGCCTGATTTAATCAGAGGAACCAAACAGCCAGTGGTCGCAGACACCAAGCAGGCCATTATCTCAGGGTCTTGGTCGGGTGATTGCAAGAGCTCACCCAATTGTTCCAAGCATGCACTTCTTTCCTTGAGCTCAAACTTTGGTTCAGATTCGTCAAAGGCAGTTTTCAGATCTCTCGCAACCGCGCGACGACAAGGGTTGCTCCGGTTGCGAAGGAAGTTAAGCATAGAGGTGATCCCCACCTTGCCTGCAAGGGTCATCGACAAGTCATCCAGTGCATCATACACTTCTCGAGAGTGGAAAAGAATGTCGAGGTGCAAAAGGTCGTTGACTGCTTCTGCTGGCAACTGCACTGACGAACGCCACAGGAGGTGCAGAAAGTGTGCAATTTGGTCCAAACTCGCAAGCGACCTCCAGCACCTTTCTTCTCGGCATAGATGCAGACAGTGCTGCACTTCCGCCCCCACGACCAGCCCTCTCCAGAACTTGACAGGAGGCGCGAATGACTTCCTCAGGATCTGGAACGACGCTGATTGAAACGAGACTGCCTTGGATTTGCTCGGGCGATGCCTCCTCTACGTGTCGCTGGGAGAGCGGAACGAACTTGGACTCCGTTGACGGTAATTCCCTCAGTTTTCGCTTTGATAGAGACTTCTTTTTCTTCTTTGGCATCTGTAGATAGATAGATAGAAGATAGATAGCTAGATATAGGATGGAATTTTTTTCTCCAAAATGCAGCAGGAGGAGCAGGAGGCGCAAACCATTTTTTTTTTCCCTCCTGTAGCCAGTCGGACCCTCTTCAAGATTCTATCTATCTATCTATCTATCTATCTATCTATCTATCTATCTATCTATCCATCTATCCATCTATCCATCTATCTATCTATCTATCTATCTATCTATCTATCTATCTATCTATCTATCTACCCACAGTTAGCTGTCTCAGTACCTCATTTGAATGGTTCGCGAGACTCAAACAAAGCTTCCCATTGATACAAGCACCGAAAATAGAGACATCTCGTTGAACATGTTTCGTGATCACCTGCGAAATCCTTCCTTCGTATTCTTCCTTCTTTTCTCAGCCTTTTTCTTTTTTTCCCACTGAACGACTTTTAATCATTGAAGAACGCTTTTCTTTCTTCCTTTCTTCCTTTCTTCCCTTCTTCCTTCCTCCTTTCCTTCATTTCTTTTAATATCTTACTTGCTCTTCCCTTCCTTCCCTTCCCTTCCCTTCCCTTCCCTCGAAGGCTTCCCTTCCTTCTCTTTTTCGTTTTTTGGCGGGTTATGATTTTTTGCAAAGGCCCATGGGAAAAGGGAAGTCCGAAATGCCGGGACTCTCATATTATTTTCTATTGTCCGCAAAATCCAGCTTAGAAAGATTGCTCCAAAAAGGCATTATCCGGGAAGTCAAGTTGCTCTAAACAAGCGGCAGCGGACGCTCTGAAAAATGAACCATATACCACTCAAACTGAGAAAAAAAATTTCTCAGCTTGCGTGGACGAACCGGGAAACATGCCAGAATCTAGAATCACGATGGCGAGTGAGACGACATGGCTGCGCTCTAAGACTCGAGGTCCTTCGACTTTATTGATCATTCCTTCTATTCATTCTTTCCCCATCAACTTTGCATGCAGCAATCCCTTATGCCCATGTCATGATGCCATAGTGGGCAGGTCGGGGATGGCTAAATTGGCTGGCTTCTTTGTTATTGTTTTCGTGATCACACTGTTGGTTGCTGTGGCAACACAACTACTAACACGGAGCTTTGTTTGGGCGCCACCTTCAAAGACTGCAAGTTCTGATGTGTATCCCCGCCGTCTCTTATTTTCAGCGAAGGTCTATCTATCTATCTATCTATCTATCTATCTATCTATCTGTCTATCTGTCTGTCTATCTATCTGTCTATCTATCTATCTATCTATCTATGCCTGGAGACGGTCTCTGCCACTGGCAACTCAGCCTAGGGTTTAGATCTAACTATCTCCTACAGTGACGATTTTGTGTCCGCCGTTAATCGCGCGCAGCGCAAGGGCTAAACAGGCAACCAACTCCTGACCATGGCTGATGAAGTCGGGGCGTGATGCAAAGGGTTGATGAAGTCGGGGTTGTAGAAAGGTAACTCACAACGAGCGTGAACTCCTGAAACTTCGACTTGCTCATGGCATCATCTCCTTAGGGCACGCGCTCCTGGGGAGTGTTCTAGTGTTGTCCCGTATAGTTCAAAAGGGCTCGGCTACCTTTCGGCTTGAACTGGGCACAGACACCAACCACAGCGAGACAGTGGTTGGTGTGCAGCTTGGCCGGTGCTGAAAGTTCTTGTCCGGGGGTAGTATAGGAGGCCATGGCTTTTCAAGCTAAGCCACGCCCATAGATTAAACATTAAACATATCTATCTATCTATGTATCTATCTATCTATCTATCTATCTATCTATCTATCTATCTATCTATCTATCTATCTATCTGTCTGTCTGTCTGTCTGTATGTCTGTCTGTCTGTCCTGTCCTGTCCTGTCCTGTCTCCCTGTCCTGTCTGTCTGTCTGTCTGTCAGTCAGTCAGTCAGTCTGTCTGTCTGTCTGTCTGTCTGTCTGTCTATCTGTCTATCTGTCGGTCTGTCTGTCTGTCTGTCTGTCTGTCTATCTATCTACCTATCTATCTATCTATCTATCTATCTATCTATCTATCTATCTATCTATCTATCTATCTATCTATCTATCTATCTATCTATCTAGCTAGCTAGCTAGCTAGCCATCTATCTATCTGGCTATATATCTAGCTATATATCTAGCTATATGTCTAGCTATATATCTATCTATCTATCTATCTATCTATCTATATATATATATATATATATATATATGTACCTATCTACCTATCGATTTATATTTCTATCCAATACATCTATCTATCTATCTATCTATCTATCTATCTATCTATCTACCTACCTACCTGCCTATCTATCTATCTATCTATCTATCTATCTATCTATCTATCTTTATCCATCTGTCTGTCTGTCTGTATATCTTTCTATCTATCTATCTATCCGGGGAAATGCACAGAGCCAGCTGCTCAGTGCTCCGGCCTTAAACCAAACCCCCCTTACAGCCCTCCACCAGCTGTTTTAGAGTGCATCGTTGCTTGCAAATGGGGGCAGCTGGTGACTGGCCAGGTTTGATGACTACCTGTCGTAAGTTACGGTTTCACTACCGTAGCCCATGGTACACTCTCAAACTGCGGGAAAGTCCTAAGAGCCTTTGGTACCGCGGCCTCCGGGAAACCGGAGGTGCAGCAGACGACGTAACGGTCGTCGGATGGTAAAAACCCAAAGAATTGGGCAATCCGTCCAAGACCCTTCCTGTCAGGCCAGCGCAGCGCATGGCTCCTACTCGGTACGACCCTTTTGGTCGGCTGCCTTGGTTGGCACTGTGTTCTGACGTGAGTTTTAGTCACCAGTGGATACGGCAAATGGCCACTACTCTCGACGCCAGTCCACTTATGTCACCGACGGAGCGGGCCGGGTAGTCCTCAGTCGCCACTATCCAGTGGTGTCCTGACAGATGGGAAAGGATCAGAGACTAGA
>WBZZ01001435.1:10000-35000 GCA_019918135.1 Paulinella micropora
CACGGTTGGGTGTGAGTTGATTGTTGTGTTGTATAACATCGTGCTTGACACAAGCATTGACGACGCAGTGAACAGAACACACGACAACAAAAGCATACACAACAGCACACTCACACACACGAGAACATACGACTCTGCTCGTCTCAACCCCTCAGGGGCACACTGAAAATTGCGTGAATAGGCTCTACAACGAGATCATCCACCGCAATAAAACTAGACATGTCTGAGGACGCAGACGGTAACGACACGCCCACAGGCGGCGGTTTTACCACTCCTGCAAGGGGAGGAAGCAGAGCACAGGAGGAACCTGTCCCTCGCTCCCCATGGAGTGGGCCCGACAATGGGTTGGTAATTCCGGCTCGGGCAATTCAAACGAAGGTAGTGCTGGATCGATACCGAGGCCCAGCAGAGGGATGGCCTGGCAACCCTCTAGATGACAAGGAACATGGGACAAACCTAAACGACAACTCGATGCATCTTTTCCCGAATAATATGTGCGAGGAGGCGACTTGGTACAGGTGTATGTTCAAGGAGCCCTCGATACAAGGAGCTATCGGACTAATGCATCTGTTCAATCCGAGCCTTACTGCAAATGGTACCAGTACCATACACCATGTTATGGACCTTCACAGGGTTCTAGCAACCGTGCGTGACTCCTTATTAGACGAGGCGTGGCAGATAAACCACCAAAGGTATCAAGCATTGCTGAATACCTTATTCGTCGAGAAAAAGGATCTGCAACCCTCTCTCACTTTTCCTTTCACACAGGACCCAGATAAAGAACTAGCCATAGACACAAAGTGGCCCAACTCGGCAGAGTTGCTGGTTTTTATCTCGGAGATACAAGCTTGGAATATAGTTTCAGCACGAAACCTAAGTGCTGCGGTTGCAATTTGGAATCTCACCCTCACAGAGCACAAGAGCTGGAAGAAACAGCTTCTCCCCTCTGAGGATGATTCAACAGCAGCTGCCCAAGCCCGGGACACCCTTAACGAGCTGCTTGATACAATCGAACAGCGTCAGTGGACCTGGGTGAGCAGGAAACGAAGTTTAAATACTTCAAGGCCAACATGGTGTTTGAGAAGGTTATCAGAATTGGAAAAGCGGTAGAAAAGAAAATCGCTCCCCATCCGGCGGTTAAGCTCTACTGGTGCAATTTCCTCGCCATGTGCGAGTTGGTCGCACAGAACATCAGTGATATCCTCCGAATTTGCCTAGCGAACGAGGTTCATGTCACATATGGCAACGATGGCAGAGCAACTATCGTCCCAGAGGGAACGACATTCGTTTTCTTCCACAGGAAGGTAATTGTCCCGCCTCCGGGAAACAACGGGGGTGTGGCGGGCATAACCGACCTCCAAACACCACTGAACAACAAAAGACTGCAAACGACAAGTTGGTCGAACGAGCTCTGACTCGGCTCGACAAGGCCACAACTTTCGACTATGGCAAGTATAACCCGCAAGTTAACACCGATTATGGCGAGGGTATCTTGCTTTTGTTGGGCTATACGTGTCTCGACAGCACGATTGGGCAGTTCAGCCTCACTGCTGCTGACGCTAAACAGATATTACAACAAAGCCAGTCGTTGGGCATCCCAAGACTTGCTAACGCACAAGTGGCCTCAATGGGATGAGGAAGCGGGTCGATTGATCCAAGGGGGACAATTGAAGCCTCCCATGCGACCGCATCACCTGCTGGAACAATTCGTTAAGGGAGCCAATGGGGGTTTCATGTGCGACCCTGTCATAGTCGCGGACCTTGTGTCGGCAATGGCACAACGTATGTGGGAGGCCGATGTTCCCCACAACGAAATAGTCGATCTTCCACAAAAGTTGATCACGCCCCTGGTTCGTGCTGATTTGGCGATGTTACTAGTGGCAGTCCTTAAGGGCATCGCTAGAGCAACGACCACCAAAGGTCGAACGTCAGGGGAAAGATACATTCGAAACGTCTTGTCACAGGCACAAGATGCCGATGACCGCGCATTCTCGCTTCAGAGTTTTCGCGTTGACAGATTGGTCGAAGTATCTGCGTGGGATGCAGCTTTTGTGAAGAAGATATTCGGCCCTAAATCTGACAAGGACGAACGTATGCGGAGAGCAAACATCCTGCTGCAAGCAATGCAGGCTGTAGGATTGTCGTTGCCGGACCATCAGCCCAAGGCGAACGAACCACAGTTTGACATACTGTCCTTCGTCACATCCACCTCATGGGGAGACCACTCTTATACGGGGTCCAGCCCCGATCAGAGATCCCCCTCGAGTTCACCTAACCCATACTGGTCATCGTCGTCAAGCTCATCGAGCTCCTCGAACCCGTATTGGGGCCAGGGGCCGCGACATTCTCCAAACCCATACGCATCTACATCTTCTCCAGCGGGGGGTAGCCCTAACCCATATGCCCAACAATCTACTTCGGGGTTTCATTCTCCACCACCGGTGGGCTTGACATCGCCACCACATACTTACCAAGCACCACAGTTTACCATGCCCATCTACTCACCACCGCCCTTACCACCCCCCATGTTACCTCCCACACCACTGCCGGTTAGCCAGACACAAGGGGCCCCGCCCCCACGTCAGCCGGCGACAAAGAAAAAGAAAACACGTACAATCCCACGGCAAACGAATCAACCTCGCAGCTCAATAGCCATCGATCCTGGTCCGGCTCATTGCCTGTACGGGATACAGGGGTTAGACGAACTTGGCAACCCGCCAACAATCAAGTCTAATACTTTGTGTGATTATTTTCATCACGCACTGGCATTTAACCGCTTACCAGAACGTCGATTTTGGGTATGGCCCTGCCTCATGGGAAAGTCGTGTCAGCGATGGCACACAATCCCGGGCACTCCACAGCACCCAATAGCGATGAGGCGGTACATACGCCGATACAAGGCGGGAGAGTCGAAGGTCAAAAGGCCGGAAGATGGCGATTGGGCCCTGCCCGAAACATCTGGCACACATGAACTTGCCATTCCCGGACGTTGACGAACACGGACGGGTCTCCCTGATGCAAAACGGGTACGTGGCGAGTTGGTGCGCCGCCTTCGATGCGGAAGCCGAAATGCTCAAGAGCCAATTCCCGGCGGCGGACAAGTTCGCGGCATACATGCCCGGGCAGGAGTCACTCCTGAGCCAGATAGGTAAGCCCACAGAACGCAAACGCAAACGCAAACGCAAGCAACACGTCACATGTGTTGTGCAGACCAAGGCCAGCCAGCAGGACACAAGTCCTACAAGAAGCGCAAACTCAAGTCCTAGACAATCAACGGAAGGGACACACCCCGGGGCACGTAAGCGGGTGCGTTTTGCACACCCGTTGGAAACGATAGCCACCGCAGAGGGTGATGGACTAGTTGTCGGGACAGGCGCAGTAGTAACAGAAACACTAGTTAATAGGGTCATGGACACCAACGCCAGGTCAGGTGACACAAGCCGATATCGAGTCACCGACGGCTAGGGTTGCTGTTTCCTCACCCGCACCAGTAGTAGATAAGACAGTAAGAATGGAGGCTACACCAACGCCAGGTCAGGTGGAACAAGTCAGTATCGAGTCACTGACGGCTAGGGTTGCTGTGCTCCCTTCTACACCGCATGTAGATAGTATTGCGGGGGTCACAGACCCCTCGATCACAGTCAATAGTACTGCTATGGCAGGGGTGAGCGAAGAGATAACAGAGGGGCACAACAGTGGTCGTGGCCGTACGCCTTCACCTGAGGTGACGACCTTCCGCAACAATGTACAGGCGGACCCTCACCCATCTCTACCCGAAGACGATGTCGCACAGGCGGCTAGTGAGGATGATGGTAAAATGGACGGGCTAAGTTGCCGTGTCCGCACAGCGGACACCTGCGTAAGCAAGGCAGGTTCCATCCCAGTCGCCTCACTACAGAAAACAGCCCTTTTTGAGAACAAGGTGATTAACATTAAAGCCAGGGCAAAACAACAAATGCACCTCAGCGGTCTTTGCTCGGTCGTGATGTTTGACTAGCCCCGGGAACGGTGGCCAGTTCCGATATTAATCACCCGAATATACCGCATATTGACCACGCATTCCCCCCATACACAGACAACATGTATACTGCATCACCATTCACAGCACAGAATCCTGTGGTGCTCCCGGGCCCACGGGATGGCCCAAGCGTTGCTCCGGCGGTCGTTAGCCAGATGGGACTAACACCCTTGGTGGACCCGGACAAGCTTGGCGATGCCCAACGCCGGATGGCGCGCAGGTATGCTGAGATGGAGCTGCAACAAGCACTCATCTCGACAGCCGAACCCCAGGACCTCCCCGCAGCGGAGGCAAGGGACAATGAGCTACACCCGTCTATTTTGGTGGAGCTCAACGCCCACCTGGACACCGGTAACGATAGCATGGCACAAATCACCTTCGCGGGTAAAAGATTTATAAATAAATTCGGAAAATTATTCGATTTCCCGCGCGGGGAAGCTCGGATATATCCGGGGTGCTAACGACGGAAGAAGTGCGATCATTGGTCGTATTCCGTTGACGGTGGAATTCCCGACTGGCATGACATACACAATACACGTCTTGGTGGTGCCAGATTTCCCGGGAACAATAGTGCTGGGTAAACCCGATCTGAAGATGATGGAAGCTCAGCTTTTATTAGGGCAGGATGTTATTAAATATGAAAGGGGCCGACATGTGGCGGAATACCCCATACTTGACCCTAGTCCAGAACGTCCGATAGATCACCCGTATAGGGGGAGAGCGCAGGTGACCTTGATCCCACCCGCACCCCCCATACCGCATGATATACGGACACAGCAGCGTGTTACGCCCGCTGGCACAGCATGGGTATACATGAATGTTTATGTCCCGGAGCTGACCGGCCCATGGGCGGGCTTCGAGGATTTAGCAGCTGAGAGCGAGGCCCAAATCATGCTGCTACGGAAGCAGGATGAATCATGGCACGGCTTTGACCAAACCTACCTATATGGGGGTGGGCAGAAACGGCCACATGAATTCATAAGGGTCAAATCGAGCTTGGTTTTCCATGCATCTAAACGCCTCACAGAGGACGATAATGTGATGGAAAAGTTAAAACTATGGTACGAGGGATCGGAGCCCATACAACCCGAGAACCTGTCGAAGGTGCCGAAACTTCTGGCTGACAGGTTGGATCGGGGCGAAGACATCACCATTATACTCCCGATACACCCCACCGTGATGTGGTGGAGGGATGTATTAGATCGGGTGGTCGATGATCCAATACCGATACCCAGTCGACAGGCTAAACCACTCATGGCATTCCAATTAGGATTAAGGCAGGATGGTCTGGCATACAGAACCAAACTACTGACCCGAAAGGTGGATGACATGCGGGAATTCCTTTCAGATCTTTCCGGGGTTCTTTCACAAGTCGACAGCGAAACAATACGCCGATATGTTAGTAGAACATCAGGAATTTGCAACATGGGACAACCAGTCCACCACGCGATACCCAGGTAGGGACGCGAAGGATGAGGTTGAGGATCCGGACTCCATCTTAGAGTACCCGGATGACCCGAGAGACCAGAAACCGGTCGAAGAGATCATCGACGAAGTTGTGGCGCGACAGTTAGGGTCACCAGACTTTGTTCGGGATCTCAAGGCTCAATTTCTGAAGAACAAGACACTTTTCGGACCCCTTGTAGCCGGCAGCGTGACGCACACTGCTGCTAAGATAGAGCGACAAGTGGGACAGACGATGCCTCGTCTCCGCGGATCGCGCCTCAGTTATAAGGAGGAGCAGATCTGTGAGGAAATGATCCAAGACATGTTGGCTAAACGGCTAATAGAACCGTCATGGTCGGAGTACCGATCACCGGTTCGGCTTGCGCCAAAGCCGGATGGCAAGCAGCGATTTTGTATCAATTACACGAGGCTCAATAAGATCATCAAGAGCGTTGAGGCACCAATACCCCGTATGCGGGATGGCCTCAACCGACTCCGCAATGCTAAGTTCTTTACAAAGCTAGACCTGAAAAATGGATTCTGGAACACCTTTGGATGTGGAGAGTCGGGCACTGACGGCCTTCGCCGTCGGCGGGAGACTGTACCAGTGGACAGTCCTCCCGATGGGATTGAAAACTGCCCCGGCTATCTTTAATCAGGCTTTGTCCGACCCCAAGTACGGTGATCCGAAGTTCACCGAAACTTACGGACATACTAACCAGTATAGCTTTTGTTACATCGATGATATCGTTATTTACTCGAAAACAGAAGCAGAGCACCTGGCTCACGTGTCGGACATCTTGAGACGCCTAGAAGCCTTCGGCCTCAGGTTGAACCTAGAGAAGTGTTCGTTCGCTAAGGACCACATCGATTATCTAGGGTACAGAGTCAAGGATGGGGTAATAGTGTTGAAGCCGGAGAAGCGGGACGCTATCCGTTCCCTTCCACGCCCAAACACACGCACAGCGCTGCATTCCTTCCTACAGGTGTACTCGGAATTTATTCCGAACTTCCAGGAATTTGTCAAACCATTACGGGACTTCTGCCTTCACGGCGACCCGGACGGCGAGTGGCCGCCAAAGGCGGCGGAGGTATACATAAAGCTGAAGGAGGCGTTGACACGAGACCCCCTCACAGAGGGCGGATCGGTCTTGGTTCTCTCCGACTTGAGAAGCGTTTTGTTGTAGCAACCGACGCGTCGAAATACGCGGTCGGGGCCGTCTTACAACAATACGACTCTGACCACAAACAGTTGAGACCGATCATGTTCGTCAGCAAGAAGTTGACGCCCGAACAAGTCAACTACTGCACCAGACAACGCGAAGCCTTGGCGATAGTTTGGGCGTTCAGTCGGCTGAGGGAGTACTTGTGGGGTGCTCCGAACATATTGGTTCAAACAGATCACGCAAACCTTAGATGGCTCATGGACCGAGAACATACGGGACGACTGGCCCGATGGCAGTCGGAGGTGGCCTTGTATGATTTCACCATCGAGTACATTAAAGGTAAAGAAAATACGGTCCCAGATAGCCTATCACGGATGCCTCGGGTGACAGGCTCCGTAGGCGACGGATTAGACCGCTTTGCATTAGAAACTCCCACAGCCTGCCTAGTCGGATGGACAGCCGATGATGGGACGGCCACGGAGCATACAGCAGATTTCAAAGACACGTTGCCGGCGGGGATGGCATACATGGCCACCAACGCGCAAAGCTGGACACCGGGATATAGACCCGATTCTCAGGCTGAACTGTTGGACCAGCTGCAATGCATACGTCGCGTGTGCTGCGCGCAACACGAAGCTGAGGACTGGCAAGACCTGCTGGAGGAGATCGACACCCAGTCGGACATCCTCAGCGAGGGGGATATAAAGCCGGGTCAGACCCATGAACATGAACACTCCTTTAACGCATTTTTCGCGGATAAGACGCAGTCGTTCTGGGTACCCCAGCACGTTCACCCTTCACGGTCGGCGATTATCGCGGCTGCCGAGCAAACATACCGAACAGGGGGGCCTATAAGCCTAGTCACCAGTGCTCTCCAGCTGGATGACATGGATATGACGGTGGCGAGCCCCGAGGTGTTTGGTCAGTTGGCGAAGAGCTCTAAGGAATGGGGCCCCTTCATTGCTCACGCTATTGACCCAATAGCAAATCCTGAGACGAGAGAAATAAGAGCCCATAAGAAAACGATGACCTGGCATGATAACCTCCTATGGTATAAGGGGGCAGGCGGTAAGTGGGAAAAGACGCCTTCAAAGTGGACACTGTGGGTACCAACCCAGTTACGCAAGGCGATCCTTTTAGCCACTCACCGCTCTGCTCTCACCTCACACACGGGAAGGGATAAAATGTTATGGTTTATTTCACGCCGGTTTTGGTGGCATGGCATGCAGAAATCCATTGACGACACAGTCGACACATGCGAACACTGCAAGCAAACCAAGACACCACACAACAACGCGCAGAGAGGCCTTTATGGCGAATACAAGCTTGTCGAGAACCTATTCGAAACATTGCATGTTGATTACGTAGGACCGCTACCGCGAGCGGAGACCCACAATTATCGGTACATCCTGACAGCCATAGACCGCTTCTCGAATTATGTGTTCGCGGTACCAGTGGTGGAAAAGGATGCGCAATCGACATGCGAGGCCCTGGTCGACCATGTCTTCCGATATACCGGAGTGCCGAAAAATGTGTACAGCGACCGGGGATCGGAGTTTACAAACGAACTCTCCGCTCGGCTGTCCACAGTGTGGGGCTTTAAGTGGAAATACTTAACTGCATATTCACCAGAGAGCAACGGCAAAATCGAGAGGGTCCATAGACCGCTCAAGGCCGCGCTCCAGCAGTATTGTCGCGATAATCAGCACATATGGCACAAGGCCTTACCGTCTTTTGTGTTCTCCATGAACAACACCGCATCGAGGGCATTGGGCGGAACAGCCACGGGCGCTTCCCCCAATCTCCTAGTATACGGGCAGCACTTGAGGATTCCGGAGGAGCTGGTGTTACCAAACCTCCCGGAAGGGGGCTTTTTGGAGCATGATGAGCTGATGGCCTGTCGCCTACGAGTCATGGCGGAAGCCAGACACTACGTCATGAAGGCGCGGGAGGCCGAAGAGGCTCACAAACAAAACCAGCATACTCCGAATACCATAAAGGGGACTTAGTCTTCCTGTACGTACCCCAGGTACCCAACTTGGTTAGCGTCAAACTCTTCCCGATGTGGCAAGGCCCTTACACTGTCGTAGAACAAGTAGGTGCGTTGACATACCGAATACAGGAAAGGGTAAGACGCTAGTAGAACGGCGGCTGATGCGTTTTAACCCCATGCTGGATCGTAACGAAACAATGACGGAAGCGGTACAGAAGCTGGAACACAGTTTAAGGCCGCCGCCCAAGCGCCGAGACAAGACGGCCGAGGCGAAAGAGAACCCGACACAACCCTTGCCGGCCGTAGCTGAGGGGAATGCTACAATAATAACGAAGCCGAAGAAGTCGCGGCCGAACAAGCCGATGCTTCCGAAGTGGACGTTATCGCGCCAGGGCCGACCAACCACCTGCAGTCGGAACAGGAGGAGAAGGTTGAACCGGCGCCGAGACGCCCACCAGCTGAATCAAAGCTGAGGTCGGCCGACGACGTGAAAACCATGCACTGGCACGTCGGAAAGATATACTTTCTTCGGCAGTATGGGGACAAATACCAAAATAATTTCCAGGCAATGGAAATGATTTCCAGTGGTTGGAAATACTATTTCCAGGGTACAAAATAATCTCCAGTCTGTTAAAATGGTTTCCAGTGGCTAGAAATTTTTTTGAACACTGGAAATTATTTTGTACCCTGGAAATAATATTTCCAACCACTGGAAATAACTTCTGGGCACTGGAAATAATATTTCCAGATACTGAAATATTTTCTAGTATTGAGAATATTTCCAGTGGCTGCAAATATTTTATTTTTTCATAGCGGGAAATGTTTTTTTGCTGAAATATTTCCATCTACTGGAAATATTTCCAGTCACTGGAAATATCTCCAGTCACTGGAAATATTTCCAGTGGCTGGAAATATTCCAGTAGCTGGAAGTATAGTAAATATTTCCAGCCACTGGAAATATTTCCAGTCACTGGATATATTTCCAGTGGCTGGAAATATTCCAGTAGCTGGAAGTATAGAAAATATTTCCAGTCACTCGAAATATTTCCAGTGGCTGAAAATATTTCCAGATTCTAAAATTATTTCCAGTGGCTGGAAATATGTCTACATTTTCGAAATATTTCCAAGGTACAAAATATTTCCAGTCATTGGAAATATTTCCAGCCACTGGAAATATTTCCCGTGACTGGAAATATTCCAGTAGCTGGAAGTATAGAAAATATTTCCAGTCACTCGAAATATTTCCAGTGCCTGGAAATATTTCCAGCTTCTAAAATTATTTCCAGTGGCTGGAAATATGTCTACATTTTCGAAATATTTCCAAGGTACAAAATATTTCCAGTCCTTGGAAATATTTCCAGCCACTGGACATATTTCCAGCTACTGGAAATATTCCAGTTGCTGGAAGTATAAAAAATATTTCCAGTCACTCGAAATATTTCCAGTGGCTGGAAATATTTCCAGCTTCTAAAATTATTTCCAGTGGCTGGAAATATGTCTACATTTTCGAAATATTTCCAAGGCACAAAATATTTCCAGTCACTAAAAATATTTCCAGCTTCTACAATGATTTCCAGTGGCTGGAAATATGTCTACATTTGGGAAATATTTCCAAAGTACCAAATATTTCCAGTCACTGGAAATATTTCTAACTGCTGGAAATATTTCTAACTACTAAAAATATTTCAAGACAATGGAAATATTTCCCGTGGCTGGAAATATTCCAGTCACTCGAAATATTTCCAGCGACGGGGAATATTTCTAGCCAGTGGAAATATTTGCAGTTGCTGGAAATATTCAAGTTAGAAGTATAGAAAATATTTTCAGTTTCTGGAAATATTTCCAGTGGGTGGAAATATTTCCAGCTTCTAAAATTATTTCTGGTCGCTGGAGATATTTCTAGATTTTAGAAATATTTCTAATAGACAAAATAATTTCCAGCCTGTGGAAATATTTCCAGCCACTGGAAATATCTTCAACCACTGGAAATATTTCCAGTTATAAAAAATATTTCCAACCACTGGAGATTTTCTGTACACTGGAAATATTTTTGTGCCTTGGAAACTTGATATTTCCAGTGGCTGGCAATATTTCCAGCTTCTAAAATTATTTCTAGTCGCTGGAGATATTTCTAAATTTTGGAAATATTTCTAATACTAGACAAAATAATTTTCAGCCACTGGAAATATTTCCAACCACTGTGAAAAGCACCTCATTTTTCTGGTGGCAGGATTCTGGCGGCGAAACTTTGCGCAATTCCCCTGCAAAAACGGCTGGTCCGTTCTGGCTGGGAAAAGTTACATTCGACGTTTCAGGCCAGGCGCTATCATAATCTGCAATAAAAATTTTTCAGGTGGGCGGTGGCATCGGGAAGAAAAATGGCACTGTTCACAAAAAACCAGGAAGTGCAAAGTTCCGGCTTTTTTGACTATGCGCTTTTGGTTCAGTTTCAAGCGACCCCAAAATTTGCGACCCCAAAATTCTCAACAGCTCCATTTTGCAGTATGGAGGGTGGGTTTCTCTTTACCTCCTTTTGCTACTGAAATGCATTCAACAATTTGCTACTGCATCACTTATGTGCAACTTGTTGGCTTGTTGCTGCTGTTGTTGTAAGTTTTTTTTTTCAGGCGTTTTACTCGGGTTTTTTGTTTTTTTGGGCTGCGGATGCAACTTGTTGGCTTGTTGCTGCTGTTGTTGTAAGTTTTTTTCAGGCGTTTTACTCGGGTTTTTTTGTTTTTTGGGCTGCGGAATCGAGCGAGCGCGGAGAAAGAGCGTTTAAGACGTTGTTAAAACGGTAAGCTCTCTCTCTCTCTCTCTCTCTCTCTCTCTCTCTCTCTCTGGTCGGTCGGTCGGTCGGTCGGGTGGTTGCTTGGTTGCTTGGTTGCTTGGTTGCTTGGTTGCTTGGTTGCTTGGTTGCTTGGTTGCTTGGTTGCTTCTCTCTCTCTCTCTCTCTCTCTCTCTCTCTCTCTCTCTCTCTCTCCCCCTCTGGTCGGTCGGTCGGTCGGTCGGTTGGTTGCTTGGTTGCTTGGTTGCTTGGTTGCTTCTCTCTTTCTTTCTCTCTCTCTCTCTCTCTCTCTCTCTCTCTCTCTCCCTCCGGTCGGTCGGTCGGTTGCTTGGTTGCTTGGTTGCTTGGTTGCTTCTCTCTCTCTCTCTCTCTCTCTCTCTGTCTCTCTCTGTCTCTCTCTCTTTCTCTCTCTCGCTCTCTCTGTCTCTCTCTTTCTCCTTCTCCTTCTTCTCCTCCTTCCCCTCCTTCTTCTCCTCAACCCCCTCCTTCTTCTCCTCCTTCTCCTTCTCCTTCACTCGCGCTCTCTCTCTTCTCTCTCTTCTCTCTCTTAGGATAGTGGCTGGAAATATTTCCAGTGGCTGGAAATATTTCCAGTGTCTGGAAACATTTCCAGTGGCTGGAAATATTTTCTAGTGGCTGGAAATATTTCCAGTGGCTGGAAATATTTCCAGTGGCTGGAAATATTTCTAGTGGCTGGAAATATTTGCAGCTTAAGGAAATATTTCCACCCACTGGAAATATTTCTGGAGAGAGAGAGAGAGAGAGAGAGAGAGAGAGAGATGGAGACCGAAGGGGACAGTAGGCAGTGCAGGCTGAAGAGAGAGAAAGAGCAGACCGAAGGGGACAGTAGGCAGTGCAGGGTGACCATATAGCAGACCACACTTCTGCTGGCAGATGAAGTGCTGCATCGCTTTCAAATTCTTTGTGTTCTGTGCATGAGGAAGTCCTACAAGACCAAGATCCGAGTGACAAAGCAGAGGTGGCAACGGCAACGGAAAACCAGGAGGACCTGAACCGGGCGCTGGAACCTAAAGGGGGCATCAGTCAGCGGAAGTGTGGTCTGATGTGGCAGTGCCCGCTGCCGCAAGTATAAGAGCTTCACTGGGGGTTAGTTCTGCGCAATAGATGGACACCCTTGCATCGTAGACGAATGCGGTAACCAGACAGAGAGAGAGAGAGAGATTCTTACAATTATATGCATATGCATGTATGCATTATATTACAACACATACCCTGTCTTGTGTGCAGTTTCACCGGCATGGGGGACTCCGAGGAAGAGTGTCCACGTCTTATCAAGCGACTACGAGAGATGTGGACGGGTAGCGACGACTACAAGCGCAAACTCTTCACCAGCACTATCAACGCTGGCAAGTTGAAGAAGGTTTTCCATGCCGCCAGCCGCCTGAAGCGCGCAATGATGGCAGTAGATATTTCGTCCTACGGCGACGAGCAGCCCGCTGACAGCAACAAGGTTTGTATTGGCGAGAGAGCGTCGCCTGGGAGATGTTGCCTCCATTGGAGACGCGGACGGACGAAGAGCTGGAGAGTTACTGGGACTCAGATAGTGAAGAAGAGAGGACGGGTCTCTCTCTCTCTCTCTCTCTCTCTCTCTCTCTCTCTCTCTCTCTCTCTCTCTCGCTCACTCGCTTGTCTATGTGGAAGTTCCAGCCACTGGAAATATTTCCAGTGGCTGGAAATATTTCCGGCCACTGGAAATATTTCCAGTGGCTGGAAATATTTCTAGCCACTGGAAATATTTGCAGTTCTGATCATCTGTATTTGTCATATACACGCATACATACATTACTTTTCTTCTGTTGTTTATTCAGACTTGCTCTCACTGGCAGGGACATAGGGCGTATGTTTTTCTTGCCAAAGCCAGGTGATCAGGAGTGGGGAAAAGGATACGTCGTGGAGTATCTGCGACCTTGTCTGCCCGTGGAAGTTCCTACGAAGGAGGATTCTGCAGGCAGAAAGGTTGACTCATCCTTTCTCGCTGACTACAATGTAAACAACAGCGCCAACTGGCGCTCTCACAAACAAGCTAAGGTTTGTTTGGACAACGTTTTGCAAGGGCCAAAAAAAAGAAAAACAGACTTCTGTGCCTGTTGCTGAAGCGAAAAGTATGTTAGGTAGCTCTAATGTGGTGCCGGTCTCTTCTATGCATGTGCCGGTGGATAAGGGCCAGTGGCACTGGTTCATTTTTGGGGTAACGATTACACAGCAATAGATTCATTTCCCGCCAAACCTCCCATTTTCTATCCTTGTTTTCAGTCGTTGAAGGACCACAAACTCATATTTACCAATGTGAGAGAGAAGAAAGATGCCTACACTGGCAAAGTGCAGGATTGGGACTTTAGGTTGGGGACAGAAATCTTTGGCGATGGAGTCAGGCAGCAACATAACGGTAAAAGGTTCGCACAGGAAAGCTGGGATAGAGTGTTAAGTTTTGCGAAACCTTACAACAAAAGTATAAGTTATGATTGCGTTTGATAGGTAATAATATTATTGTTGCTAGTACGTACGTACTTTTATCGCAATCATAATTTTCAGTAATTGCGGTTTAAGGACGTACTATTATATTAAATTTTGCTTTGTTTTAATAGCTTTGTACTTATTAATGTAACCTCCCGGCCGAAACCGGACTATTAATAACGTTTCCAGCCACTGGAAATAATTTCCAGCCATTAGAAATAATTTCCAGCCATTATAAATAATTTCCAGCCACTAGAAATATAATTTCCAGCCATTAGAAATAATTTCCAGCCACTGGAAATAGTTTCCAGCCACTGGAAATAATTTTGAGCACCGGAAATAATTTCCAGCCACTGAAAATGATTTACAACCACTAGAAAGTATTTCTAGCCACTAGAAATAATTTCCAATCACTGGAAAATAATTTCCAATCACTGGAAATAATTTCCAATCACTGGAAATAATTTCAACTACTGGGAGTAGATCCGGCTACTGGAAATTATTTCCAGCCATTGGAAATATTTTGGACACTGGAAATTATTTTGGACACTGGAAATACTTTTGAACGCTGGAAAGCATTTATAGCCACTGGAAATTATTTTGTACGCTGAAAATGATTTCGAAAAACGTAGAATAATTCCCATTAGCTAATAATTTCCAATAACTAGAAATAATTTTGAGTATTTGTCCCCAGAGTGCGGCCACCAGAGGCATATGTCGGCGACGATTGCCTCAACGATTTCTTCCTCGTGAAAGTGAGAGAATGGGAGCCGCAGACTCGGGTCACGCGCACAAGCAAGGCAATCAAAGCCGAGCCGCCCGTACTGCAGTTCTATCGATCACACCAGGACCTCGACGAGCCGGAATCGCGGACTTTTTATCCGGTGTACCGCAAGTCCAACCAGGTCGAAACGTTCTGGAAGAGCATCACGGACAAGTCCGAAGGCTACACGCCGTGGCAAATCAGGCGTGGCCTAGGATGGTGCTGGATTACCCATTCGATCTACAGCACGGTCGAATCCCCCTACGGGTGTGGGATGAGATAGTAGCTGAGGGCATAGCGACCCATTTCATCGGTGCACCACCACCAGGCAAATTTAAGAAAGCCAAATTAGGGCAGGCGAAGAGGCGCAAGCTAGCCTAGCTCAACATGCAGTGTGACACCTCACAAGCATAGTTAACGCGGGTAGTATGCGAGATCCAAAGACCAATACATATAGCAACAGTAAGAAACTAGCCATAGAAAAGGGACACGGCTTTGGACTCCATATCTGTTAAAATACTACCTAAGTCCATTCTTCTTAGAGATAGCAAAAGAGAGCCTAACATGACATGATACACGGGAAAAGACCCTGCCTTACCCTCCGGAGGTGCGACGGCCCTGAAGGTATCTTGACGGGCTAGTAGTTGGTGTTCCACCAGGGGTCGGAATAGCTTCGGGCTAACCATTGTTGACGCGCAGCAATGCCCGTTGATATGGTTGGCATTGCACATTATACCCATCTCCTCTCGAGTTGCACACCCGCCTCCCGCGGCAATCTCATGAGTGGTGTATGATAAGTTATTCCCCACAGAGTGTCTTAGATATTATGCTCGCTCTTGTTTGCTCTTTCTTTGGATGGAAGGGGCTCTAAGGCACCCGACGGCCCTAAGTATACACATAAGCATATCTATACCACTAAGAAATATGACACGTCCCTATTTATATACCGCCGCAAATCGCGCAGTACGGCGAGGGTGGAACACGCGGACAGCAAAGATGACCTGGGCATGGGTGCACCCGTGTTGTCACGCTGTTGACCAGCGTTTGGAAACGAGCAGAGAGTCGAACACCGACACGAGAACAACACACACATAGCACATTGCTCGTTGTGCTTGGGCTGACATACTGATATATATACATACGAACTCACGGACATATACGTGATATAGGCACCTGGCGGTGTATGTTAGGCACCGAACATCTGGTGGAGCAGTAATACTATCTCGGATTCCTCCTGGCGTGCGTGGCTTCGGTCCTGGTGATACTGATAGTACACCTAGGATTACAGGCGATCACGGGAGAAGGGCAACGGCTCACTCCATCCGCGCGGGATAGTCCGGCGAGAACGACCCCGGCAGCTAGCCCGGTGGCGGACCGGCGTCGCGAAGCGGGGCAACTGGACGAACCAGACCCATCTGAGGCAGCGAACTTCAGGTGCGGTCACATACATACCTCACCAGAGGGGACACCCCACATCACAATGACCACTCCGAGCAGTGGCGCAAACAACCTTGCAAGCAAGGGCGCACAGGGAAACGAAACCCTGCAGCGCAACCTTGGCGGTCCCAATACACCGCTCACACCCGCTCAACCTTCAGGTGGCGCAACTCAGGCTAGTGTTGTGACCAAACCGAAATCCCCACGGGGAAAAGCTGAAGTCGAGTCGGAGATGTTGACGACCCCTATGAAGTCATCGGCTGACGAGGGGGAGGCACCGACTGAGGACAGCAGTACACCTGCATCGCAACACACCGATGAGGACGTCGATCCCGAAGGGTTAAACACCCCTCAGCACTCGGGATTTGGGTGGATCCCAGAAGAAGACGAGAGCCTATATTATGGCGAACAATTCATGCACCTCACGCGGTTGGAAAAGAGGGAGGAAGCACGCTTAAAATACTGGAAGAAAGTCGGCGATGAGGATAGACTCAAGCCCGACGCTTACAGTGACAAGCTGAACCCGCCCGAAGAGAAGCGGCCCGATGAGCGGCCACGGCCCACGGATCCGGCGTACCAGCACCACCGCTGCCCGCTACCGGAGCCGACGGCACATTGGGACAGGGACGAAGTATTCCCCGCGTACTTTCATGCCTCCGATAATATATTCGGAGTATACGGACCGATCGACCGTCCGATATACGCATATTCGGAACGGGGCCCGGTACCGCCGCGAACGTGGAGGGTCGTAGCACCCGGAGTGCGTAGGCCATATCGCATCGACACGGAAACGATGTTGAGAGGTATGGACCTACACCTGAACCAAGACCCAGATCGGGAAAGGGAGGAGTATTAGATACCGGTGCGTTACGCGTGTGACCCACGGACGCGCAGAATACACCGAATCTACACACCTTACCCAGATATCACGGATGCGGAGCGCAGGCTGCGGCTACAATTCCCGGCGCTCGCACACACAACCAACGAACGAACGTTCCCGTTCACACCGTCTAAGGAGCCGTACCGAATACGATTGGTGGGCATCCAGGTTAATTGGGTCCCAGACCCGCACTTGTTTGAGGCAAACCCTCGCAAGGTTAACCTGCCGCCACCAAAGCCTCCATTTGACGAACGGGGCTTCTCGGACTACCTTGACAAAGCGAGGTACGAGCCCACCGAACAGGACAACGTCCTGAGGGTGCAGTGTGAAGGGTCAAAGAAACGCGGGAGGGGATGGGGTCCGAGATGCTCGCGGAGATGGCACCGCGTATGCGTCACCAGAGCGATACGGGCCTCACCGATGTCCAGATCACGCATACAACGGTGACATCGAATTGATATCCTGCGCACAATTACCGCTATGTTTCGGATGGGATGTCCCACACAAATGGGGGTTTCGCGACAACCCGTTACCGGGGATCGCTCGGTACAAGTCGATGGACGAGGACCGAGTGAGATTTACCAAAACCTTGTTCGAGCAAGCCAAATCGCTGCGGGGATGGGTGGGATTGGAGTACTATCAGCGAAAACACGCCCTCCGGTTCTACGGCATTTGGAAGGATCCGAGATGTTTGCTTGAACCATACCAGCTCAGAAAGTTACAGTGGTCGCAGGAAGATATCAATTCTTACTACAGACTGCTCGAACTTTCGGGTATCCCATTGTCCGAGGAGGTCAAGGCATACCGAGCCTACTACCTTCGGAGCAAACATGACCAACCCTGGGACCTCCGGGTTGAAGAGAATGTACTCGCGTACTATAGGCAGGTCTTAGGCATACCCAAGCCTCCCCTCCCTATGTAGGCCGCGAGGCATACGACGACGAATACCTGAGCGTTTCCGAGGTGCGGCTCGGCTACGGCAGCAGTATTACGTACGGTTCCAACACGAGCATCGGCTCGCGTGGCTGCTGACGATATACAGGCAGTTGACGAGGAGCAACGACTCAAAGACATCCCGCATCGCCAACCAGTTAGCCGATCCTGACGAGAACGTTCCGAACACATATCGAGGCCGCGTGAGAGGCTTCGGACAATGGATCGAACGATTCAGGGCGCAGGACGCACTGGGTTGGGACAGACTTGTCCAAGCCGATGAGTTCCGATGGCACAGAATAACTCAACGGTTGGATTATATCTACCACTTTCGACGTGAGTGGCCGTACTGGAGGCAACAGTACGAATACCAGCTGGGGCAGATCATTGGTCAATTCGCCCCAGTCATAAGGTGTATCGTGCCACAGCATTCGGAAGTAGGAGAAGACTTGACCTGGTCGGAAGCGAGGGCTTTGAAAGAAAGCCTGGATCAGGAATTAGACATGCAAGCGGAAGAGCAACCCGCAGTGACATGGAGGTGGCAATCATCATCACCGTCTAGCGAAGAGGAGTTCATAAACTTCCTCGAGGAAGTATACTTCGACGAATAAGCGTAGACGCGTTTTGAGACCCAGCCAATTGGTTGTATATATATTTTTAGACACTTCTACCTTCGCCACAGCGAAGTAGATACTTGCCAGGTGGCAATAAGAAAATGTCTGCAGACAACAAAACCAAACAAACAACGCCGAACACGCCAACGGCACCCTTGACACTTGCATAGCGCCCGTTCATCCCTATGATGGACGAGGATGCACGGGGGTATTGAACAATTGAGATCAATGCCTCCCTGTATTCTCGGGATCACAGATCCGTCGGACTGACTAGGGCCGAGACATGTGCTAGGGACGCGGAACTTTAGAATTGCTCGGACATTTGTTTTACATCGGATGTAAATGGCACAGTAATTTTCGGATCACAGATCCTTAAGACAGGGAATGGGGGACGCGGAACCTGAGAATTGCTCGGAGATGCTTCAGATCGGATGCATACCGCACAGTAATCCTCGGATCACAGATCCCTCGGACGGAGTGGAGCAGAGACAGGGGATGGGGACGCGGGATAGTTAGAATTGCTCGGACTTCGGATCAGATGCAAATCGCCTAGTAATGCTAGGATCACAGATCCGAAGGGTGGACCCATGTCACCAGAGCTGTTGCAAGTGCTGCCGACCCTCAACCTCGGGAAGTTTCCCTGCAAAGCATGGAGAAATGAAACGGCGAAAGCATGGTTTGACAGCGACAGGATCAGACCGTTGTACGTCTATGACAGATCGCCATAGAAGAGGGGGAGGAGATAGTTCAAAATTCAAATTCAAATTTGAACTCGAAAATCTCCAAACTCAAATTTGTATTTTGTAAGTACCGGACGTACAACGGTGATGAAGAGCAAAAACTTAGCGGTCACTCAAGCTACTCAATGGGTTGTCTCCACAGGAGTCGATCACTCATGAGGAAACAGACCCGGAAAGTGCGCTCTCATTTGCCGATATTTACCAATCTACCCCTATTTACTACGGTTCCCGTATAAGACGGGGAGGGGGGATCGTAGGCGCAGATAGGTAAATATGCGACCTTTTCTTATACCCCTATACACAGTGATGTATAGAAGAGCTATATCTCTTTAAGATGTAGTTATATCCGTTTTTATTTATATACTTTTGAGCAGGTTGAAAACGATAATATTACGATTCATAATCGGTACTACTTTTTTAAGCAGTATAATATTATCGTTAGGGGTGACACTGGGAAATGCATCTCTTTTTCCTTTTTGTTGCTTGGCTCTGACAGTCTCCTACATTTTCCGCCATACTGGTTTCCTCTCTTTGTAGAGGAGGAAGATTAGGTCAAGGTTTAATGAAAAAGATACTAAGGGTTTTATTTTTATTTTTATTTATTATTTTTTTTCCCCTGAGGATATGTTACTTTGCCTTAATTTATGTGTAAAAAAATAAAATAAATAAGTTAATTCAAATGATATTTTTTTTAACTATTTAGAATTTTAATCATTAGGGTGTTGAACTTGAGTAAATACATGTTTTTTGGCATTAGCTTGTGTCTGTCCTATTTTATTGTTTTATATTTTAATTTGAACTGTTTGTCTTTTCTCTCTTTTGATGCTATTTTCAAATCTGGTTCCTGCGTTTGAGTGTTTGTGTTGCAGTAAGGTTCGTTGTCTTCCTCTGGCTTGATGTCTTTTTGACTCCTATCTTGTGCTCGCGTCGCTGTGCAGTCTGGTATGCGTTCTGTTGTTTTTCTGCCCTTAAATTTTTTGTTTGCATGTTTTAACGGCTGACTGTTGGTTGGGGGTTCTGTTTGCTTTTTCACCTAGGCGTGCTTGGACGTCTGCTTTCTGCTTTTCTGTTCTTGTATTTTATTCCTCTCTTGCGCTGGTGCTGCTCCCAAGTTGTCGTCCTTTTTATTTTGTCTTGGTGCTTGGTTGCTCCCGGTTGTCCTTGAGTCAATGATGATTAGTGTGCACGTGTGTGCGTGTGTGTGTGTGTATGCTATTATTATTATTTCAAACTCAACCACCTTCCCATCACCAACCTGTCGGGCCCCCCGCTTTTCTTTGTAGTTTTTTTTTTTTTTTTTTTGGTAGCGAACTAGGACGCCAACCAACCCACTCTTTCGGACCCCAACACAAGCCCACACTAGCGTAGGAATCAAAGCAATCCGCACTACTTAAAACTTATCTAGCAACCTAATATAGCTCCCTGAGTTTATGTGAACCTACCCTTGATGTACCCTCCAACATTGTGCTTC
This sequence comes from Paulinella micropora, assembly GCA_019918135.1. Lineage (NCBI taxonomy): Eukaryota > Cercozoa > Imbricatea > Euglyphida > Paulinellidae > Paulinella > Paulinella micropora. Next base: position 30,722 of record WBZZ01001435.1, read on the forward strand.
CCATGCTAGCCAACTATGTTGCCTTTGTCTGTTTGCTTTTGCGCGAAGGGGACATCTCCAGAGTGGGGCATGCAGCCTACACTCTGGGGTAGTACCGACCCGTATGTGTCTTGCTGATGCTGGTGGCTGTGCTTGTTATGAATGAGTGTGGCTGTGATCGCGGTGACGCTGCATCTGTCTGGCGTGCCCGTCCCTCTGCAAATTTTTTAATTTGCATCGCCACACCTTGGAGCCTGAGAAACACAACTGGACCTAAAACTGTCAAGGAACCACCTATACTTCTTTACTCTCTCTCCTTCTCGTCATGCACCCCTTTTTCTACTCTTTCTCTTGCTTGCTCCCCCCCCCCCCCCCCTTTTTTTTCAATGTTGTCTTTTTTTTCTCGCTCTGATTTTTTGAATTTGAATTTGCTCTGCCATATCTCTATTTTTCCGATGGATGCCCAGACCTTCTTGGAGGTCCAGGAACCACACTCTGTCTGTCTGTCTGTCAGTCTACCTGCCTGTCTGTCTGTCTTTCTGTCGTTCTGCCTTGTTCTTCTTGGTAGGAAGACTTAAAGTCAAATTTGCTTTACCACACCTCCACGTTTCCAATGGACACCCAGACCTTTCTAAGATAATGGTTGACCACTCCCCCATCTTGTATCTAACGCCACAACAACTAGCCAATCATCTGGTTGCTCCTTTTCCCTTTACCAATCAGTCTGGTCCCCGGTTTTTCTTTGCCTTTTTGTCTGGTTGCGAATTTGGACTGCAACCAACACTCTCTTTTTGGGACCTAACGCAAACCAGCACTTGCGAAGGGATCAAAGACATCCATGCATCTTGGAACTCTGTCTAACAACCGTATGTAGCTCCCTGTTTGTTTGTGAACCTACGCTTGATGTGCCTTTCAACTCTGTGCTTCAAAAGCTAACAAACTATACTGCCTTGGTCTGTTTGCTTTTTCGTGGGGGGACATCCCCAAAGTGGGGCATGCAGCCTTCACTTTGGGATAGTACAGACCCGTTTGTATCTTGCGTTTGCTTGTGGCTGAGTTTGCAATCGCTGGGTGGTGCTGGGGTTATGGTCGTGTTGCAAACGTCTGGCATGCTCTGCCTCCCATGTGTTGTCGTGCCTGTCCCTCTGCAAATTTTTGATCTCTCTATTTTTCTCTCTTTCTCCCTCTCTCGCTGTCTCTGTCTCTTTGTTTCTCTCTCTCTCTCTCTCTCTCTCTCTCTCTTTCTTTCTCTCTCTCTCTCTCTTTTTTGCTTGCATCTTCGTTTTTGCTCTGCACGCACTGCGCGGTTGACGTCTGACTTGACGATTTATCGTCCTTGCGGGGCGAGGGAAGGGTCACTTGCGTCCCCTCGCGGGGCGTATTACCCATGCAAGCCACGAAGTCAGACTGATAGCCAAGAATGCTCTGCACTTTACTATACTGCATTGCGTCCTATATCACTCTCGTTCGCTGCAACCCTCGTTCTTTCTCTTTTTCGCACCTGGGTCCCACAGTCTCACTACACCCCTCTTGCTCGGACGAGACTCAGAGATATAATAGAATACAACAGTCAAGAGATAGCGGATCAAGGACTCCACACCATCCCCTGTAAAGACAGAGAGCTACATCGCGTCCTAACCCCAAGACGGATCACTGGCGGACTATAACGATAGGCCCTAACACGACCCAATAGTGCCGCCAGGGTAATACTGGGTCTGGATGGGACCAACACTAGTCCAGCCAAGAGTCCCCTGTAAGACACAATGGAGTAGGCTCCCCCTCAGACAACCAAGACAAAACCAGACATCCTTTACATCTTATCTCGACCTCGGAGGACACCAAAACAGCTGGGCCCACGGACCCGAATCCCAAGATCGCCCAGGAGAGAGGAGAGAGGAGAGAGGAGGAGAGAGAGAGAGAGGAGAGAGGAGAGGGGAGAGGGGAGCGGGGAGAGGAGAGAGGAGAGAGGAGAGAGGAGAGGAGAGGAGAGAGGAGGAGTAGGAGGAGAGGAGAGGAGAGGAGAGGAGGAGAGGAGGAGGAGAGGAGAGGAGAGGAGAAGAGAGAAGAGGAGAGGAGAGGAGAGGAGAGGAGAGAGGAGAGAGGAGAGGGGAGGGGAGAGGAGAGGCGAGGAGAGAGGAGAGAGGAGATAGAGAGAGGAGAGAGGAGAGAAGAGGAGAGGAGAGAAGAGGAGAGGAGGAGAGGAGAGGAGAGGAGAGAGGAGAGGAGAGGAGAGGAGAGGGAGGGAGAGAGAGAGAGAGAGAGAGAGAGAGAGAGAGAGAGAGAGAGAGAGAGGACACACACACACACAGGCAAGAGAGAGAGAGAGAGAGGACAGAGAGAGAGAGAGAGAGAGAGGGGGGGGGGGGTGGAAAGTCTAAAGGAGCCGAAGGAAAGAAAAAGGTAATCAAAGCCAAAAAAGAAAGTGAAACGAGAAACCAAAAAAAGAAAAACACACAAAGGGAGAAAGAAACAGCCGAGGGAGAAATAAATCACGAGAAAGGAACAAAAACAAACATGAAATGGAACAAATAGTTTCTTGGAATTGCTGAGTAAGTTCTACACGCCGAGCGGGATGATATCCAGTCGGTATGTTGCCCAGCGAACTCAAGTTGACATGTTCAATGTTGATATAATCATAAATTTATTATGTACAGTTGGTAATAACCCAGTTGCGTGAGTTTGGATGAAACGCAAGTCTAAAATCGTTATCGAAGCGCCTCAAATTGGTCTAAAGACGTGCTCAGTCTAGAAGCAGCTGAGCTTGTCTATCTGTGTTGTCGTGTATGAGAGAGAGAGGGAGAGAAAGAAAGAAAGAAAGAAAGAAAGAGAGAGAGAGAGAGAAAGAGAGAGAGAGAGAGAGAGAGAGAGAAAGAAAGAGAGAGAGAGAGAAAGAGAGAGAGAAAGAAAGAAAGAAAGAGAGAGGGGGGGGGGGAGAGGGGGGGAAATAATAAAATACACTATAGCTCGCCATGAATAAAATTTGCTATGAATATGGAAAATATCATATTGAAGGCAAGGGAGTTTGGGGGGGGGGGGGGGGGATGCTATTTCATTCCTTCTTTGAGTTTCCTTCTGATTTTGACGTATCATCTTCCTGGTTTTCTTCTTCTTCGTCTCCCTGTTGCAGATCACAACTTGTGAGAATTTTGAGTTTGCTCAGAGGTGGACAAACCTCTTCATGTTGAAGGTCCTCCAGCATTTTGTTCAACGCACTGGGATCAAATCTTTTTGTGAGCCCCACTCTGCGCAAGACATAAAAGATAAACTAGTCGTATGCAAGATACGCAAAAAGAGAAACCCTGGTCCCCGAGCTGTTGGTGGGGGAGCATGGACTGTTTCGGCTGCGCAAGGAAACATGCACAATCATCAGTCTCGACAACTTCTTTGGTTGAGGCATACTTGATGCAGTTGGGCTTTCCAATCCAAGTTTAAGAGCCTGAAGTGACAACCAAAAAATAAAATACGCATGCATATTTCGAAACGTTTTGGGTGATAACACATAAAGTCGTTTGCAAGACAGGAAAATGCCGCGGGACCTCGGCACCAATCGCAGAGATACTTAGGTTCACTTCGTCCGTCATGAGGTCTAGCATGTTCATGTTTACTATCGTTTCCTTTAGTGATCACGAAAAGAACAGTTGTACCTTTGCGACGAAAAGGTTCTGCAGGCCACGCCCAAAGTCGGAAATACGATAGGCATGCACAAAGCTAATGGAATAATTTGCGCCAATGCACTTTTTTTCCCCCTTGATTTTCTGTGATGGCATTTTTGGTTCTGTTGGGTGCATTTTTTGAGGGTGCCCACTGCCTTGTATATCAATTTGTCTGTGACCTCATGGACGGATGTGTATAGATGTTTATCTGTTCACTTTTTTTCGTGTGAAACAAAGCTGTATTGTGATTTGCAAAGCCGTTGATGAGTTTGTTTTAAGCACCGGACACAGATATTGAACACACATACGAAAAACAACAGCATTAGTCTGCAAGCGTACAGATAGTTGTGGACAGATACCGATCCCCACACGTCATGTGCTAAGATAATCTTAAAATCCACCCGCAAATTCTACTCATTCATTCAGGGTGTGCACGTCTGCGCCCAGAGGTGATGTCACGACGCAAGGATGACGACCAGCGTGACGCTGGTCCATTTGACGGTCTGCAAACTACAAATGTGCTCCGCGAGGCCAACATCTTCAATGATAGACAGCTCAACCCCCGCAAATGTGCTGACGTGCTGACAAAAATTCTCTACCTACTTAATCAAGGCGAAAGCTTCACAGCGGAAGAGACGACCCAAGTT
>WBZZ01001435.1:60000-66875 GCA_019918135.1 Paulinella micropora
TAAAATTTTGTTGTATTAATACAAATTATAAGGTGACTTGAACGTATTATTAATAATATATTAATATTACTGGGTACATTCAAGTGTCGAATTTTAGCTAAGGGGCGCGGCCAGATTTCAGAATAGCGGTCAGTTAGTATGGCAGGAATTCAAATTAGTTAATGTAACATGTTACAATCCCCGAAGATATTAATAGCTCAATAAAAAGTCGGTAATACAACCAGACACAAATCCCCAAAAGAGAATGATGTCTCGTTATATTAGCTCAGTGAAGCCGAAAAGAAAACGGCAACAGACCAAGGTTAAAATGGCATTAGGTCAAATCCGGCCAAACGATATTGAAAATAATGGGAAAAAACTAGGTGCACCTGACACCAGAAAAAGGATACTTTTTACCGGCTATCCGGGGGGTGATGCCTACAGTACACCTTCCCGTTTTTATGACGGAAATATGCAATATTTTCGTCATATAATTGCTGATTTCTTTTCTGCACAAACGCTACGGGGTGTCGCAACTAAGTGCATTAACCAACGGATAGACGGTGCAGTGGATATATAAAACGCATACGCCAGACACGAGTCAACTATAAATCTCCAGCCTCGTTTTTGTAAATAAAAACTCCTCCTTCCACACTTGTTGTCCCCCCCGTAACTTAATTCTGAGGCAGTATGTCAAAAACAAATAGTATTACTATTGCAATAAAAGCAGCGTTATAATTTTTCTCCTTCTCCAAAAACACTTCCGATCAGTAAATACATTGTCTTTTAATAACATACCCTTGTATTCAATCGGTTACCTTAATATAGTACTAGGGGGCCAGACCTAATAACTATATCCAAAGCCGGGGTGAGTGAGCCCGACCATGCGATATGCCGACACAAGTAGAGACGGACCGTGCTGGTATGACGATATTAAGTATATCCAAAGAAAAAAATTTAATATGTCTACTATGAGAACATTTTTTGAGAACATCACCCTGGATACTTGAAGCAGGGTCGTACCAGGAACACCATCGCTAAACTCACAAGCGATCCCCTTAAACGGTGTCGTATCCATTTGCCGATTGACCCTCGCACTCATATGTTGCGATAAAAATGCCAAGTAACAACAATGGTATTAAAACATTTTAATAAGACATGATCTGACATGGGCACTATGAGATTAATCCACATGCAGCTTTCAATGTCCGACGCGCGATAAAAGAAAAAAATATCACTTACTGCCTTCGTCGCCTTGCGCGAACCCCTTTGCCAGGTGGCGGGCCGCCAACAAAAGTCAAGTCAAACTTCGACTCCTCCAGAATGTCCCATATTTTGTTAGGGATGGCGCCCAAAGATAAGTCAAAAGGAATATCAAGCACTCCTCTAGGCAGTGACTGAATAGTCCACGCAGTGTGGTCTTTGTCTCGAAGGGTAATAGTATCATCCCATGTCTCGAAGGGTAATAGTATCATCCCATGTCTCGAGATTTTTCGTGTCTTTGTACACCGGTAAATATTGTCTAGCTTTTGGATCCTCAACAGGGTCCATGCTTCTCCAAAAATGGAGTACCGGTTGTATTGTTTTTGCTGCTAAGGATCTCTTCGATGTCCGTGCTGCCCGTGTAGTCTGCGGGACCGCCACAGCTCGCATGAGATAAAGATCTGAGAGAGTGTCATCGGCAACATGAGATTCTGCCGGTCTCAACAGATAAAAAGCGTCTCGGACCCACTTGATGGCCGCAATCGCCTCTCCTTCCTTCCATCGCACATGTCGAATGTCCACATTACCCGCGTTCGGGTTAGTGTCCTTCTCCCCTCCTCCTCCATGGACATCTGTCGCTCGCGTCGATCTCGCCACCTTCCTCGGTTGGTCGAAGATGAGATCGTTTTGCGCTCTCCTCCTCTGCGCCTCCGTGAACTTCTCCTTCGTACCGCCGCGGACTATGGGGGCTTTAGACTGAGTCCCCGCCGCGCTTTTGCGGTTTGAGTCTTCCTTACTCTCCTTCTCGGTCTCCTCCTTCTCCGTGACCGGTGCCCGATAGGCATTCTCCTCCTCTAAGGTATCCTCCTTCTGTATAGGCGGTACCTCTTTGAAGTCCTCCTTCATCCGTTTCAACGCCTCCTCAACGGATTCATCCTCAAGTAAGAAGGGGTCATATTTGATCAGCCTTCGAACATTCACAATCTGCACCTTCCCTCTACCCCTGATCTTATAATTCAGAGGTCCCATCTGTTCCATGACCTGGTATGGTCCTTTCCAGTGGGTAAACAGCTTAGAGCTAACCCCCTTAGGGACTTGATGGATGGTACAAGAGTACAATATCCCCAACCTGGAAACGGACTTGATCTAAGTGCGCTTGTCGCACTCCTTGTGCGTCAGTCTTTCTGCGCTCCGCCTCCCTGTGCGCCGCAACTATTTGTTCCGCCTCCATCTTCGCTCTTAGTCTCATCCCGAACAACTCATCCTCATCTGCCCAAGTGTCTTTTGGATGCAGAAGTGAGGTTTGGATATTAGGCTCTCGGCCGTAAACCAATTGATATGGCGAGACTGAGCTCGTGGCTCCTCCTAATGCCGATGAGGGTAGACAGTTCATTGCAAAGGCAAATGAAGGTGCTGCCTCCACCCAGGCTCTCTGATTCTCCTTCTTCATACAGTACATCTTAAGCGAGGCTTTGAGAGGTCTATGTACCCGCTCGATCTTGCCATTCGCTCTCGGGTTATAGGCAGTAACATATTGCCATTTCATCCCGTAGTACTTAGATAGTCTGTCGATGACTTCATTATTAAAGTCAGAACCTCGATCAGAACATATCTTTCTAGGCACTCCGATCTGCGAGACGATCCTATCGATCAGAGCCTCTGCAGTTGTCTTGCCTGTAGCGTCCTTAACAGGAACAACCCAGACATAATTGGTGGCTCGATCTATTGCGGTAAGAAGGTATCTGTACCCTTCTGCCGATTCGGGGAAAGGTCCCACATGATCGATGTGTAAAAATTCAAACATTCCGGCGTGTAACGGGAATGTACCGATCAGGCCAAAGTTCGCCTTCAGCGGTGTCTTTGTGGTTTTGCATGGGATGCATGCGTCCACTTCCCTGTCTATCTCCTCCTTCATCCCTTTCCACCAAAATCGCCTCGCTATGAACCAATTAGTTCTTTGTCGACCCGGATGTGCCAGTAAGGGGCAGTTATGGGCTGCGACATATATAAAGCGCCTCAACTTCTCTGGTACCCAGAGAGTCCATTTGTCAGGCTGTGATGCAAATTTGCCATGCTGGCCCTTGTACCACAATAGCCCATCTCTCCACGCCATCTCCTTCATCTGATCTTTGATCTGTGGAGTCTTTTTAAGCTCATTAGGGTTCTTGTATAACGTTATGAGCTCCTTGAACTCCGGATCCGTCGCCTGTTGCTGCCTCCACGCGGTAGGCGAGGCGATATGAATAGTACCGTCCTCCAACCTTACTCCTACCCTTTCCGGGTCTTCATCAAGCTCGCTTCGATTTTCCTGTGGAGGTTCAGTACAGACCTCAGTCGTCTCCTCCTCTTCTTTTATATTCGCCTTCGCGTTCTCGTATGCCTCATAAGACCACTCAGCGTCTTCGAGAACATGCGCCTCACAGCATATGCCATGCTCCGGGCCTTGAGGACTATATCGTAGACCCGTGCGGTCATAACGAACGCCTCTTGCCATCTGCATCGCCTCTATGTGGCTCACCTCGTATACCTTGTCCGTGGACAGGTCCATCATCTCCACTGATGATACGAGAGCCGACACCTCCGACTGAAACTCTAGCCTGGAAAGGCTATCAGCGACTACGTTTCGCTTTCCCGGTAAGTAGACCATCGTGAAATTGAAACATGACAAGAAAGCTTGCCACCGCACCAAACGGCCGGTTTGTTCATGATTCATCAACCAAAGAAGGTTGTGATGATCGGTCCTAACCGTGAATAGAGGTCCTCCCCACAAGTATTCTCTGAGCCTCTTGAGAGCCCATACTACTGCCAACGCCTCCCTCTGTCGCGTGCAGTAATTTCGCTCCGCCGCACACAGCTTTCTACTAATAAACATGATCGGGCGCAACTTTTTCTCCTCATCTTCCTGTTGCAGCACCGCGCCAATCGCAAACTTAGATGCATCCGTGTCGACTACGAACGGTTTCGTAAAGTCGGGCATCATAAGTACTAATCCGCCGTCCTTGGGATCTTTATAAATGATATCTTTGAGCGTATTAAACGCCTGCAAAGCCTCCTCATCCCACTTCTCAAAGTCTCCAAAATCAATCATCTTCTCCAGCTTAGCCCGAGTTGCACCCCAATCGGGTATAAACTGGCTGTAGTACTGTGCCATCGCAAGAAAAGAGTGTAACTCCGTGCGATTCTTTGGCAACTGTCTACTCATGATCTCCTCCCTCTTTTCGCGCGATATCGAGACCCTATTATGAGAAATCTCGTAACCCAAATACGTCACACTTGTCCTGGCAAGCTGACATTTCTTTAGGTTGCATTTCAGGCCAAAAGCTCCGATGCGCCTGAAGACATCTGACAAGTGATCGATATGCTCTTCCATTGTGTTAGAGTATACGATGATGTCATCGATGTAACAAAATGCATATTCTCCCGCCTTCTGTCCTCTCCTTCTCATAAAACCATCCTCCGACTGGTCGTCATATTGACCGCTCAACATCTTCTGCATCGCCTTCTGAAAGAGCCCCGGGGCCTGTTTGAGTCCCATTGGAAGCACCTTCCACTGGTATATTTCCATACCCACAACGAATGCAGTCAGCCATCTGGATTTCTCGTCCAGTGGTATCTGCCAGAAGCCGTTCTTAAGGTCAATGACCGAATAGAATTTAGCATTCCGCAGCACCCTTCTGCCTTCTTCTAAGGTCGGCAGAGGATTTCTCTCTTCCTCTAGCACCTTATTCACACGGCATAATTGATCGTCAAGCGCCATTCTCCTCCTGGCTTAGGGACGATTTTCGGTTGAGAGACAATTGGAGATGTAGATCTCTCAATAAAGTCCTCATCGAGCAACTGCCTCACATTCTCCTCCGCTATTTTTGCCTCATGTATGCTCAAATTTGCCCTCCGTGGTGCCGGAGATGGCTCCGCACCCGGTATCTTGTAAATGACAGCAGTGAAGTCATCCGACTTTACACCACCTGCCCGAGGAGGGTCGAAAATTTCTCTGTTCGCCTCCATCTTAGCTTTGAGAAACGCCTTCTCTCTCTCCGAACCCACTCCTTCTTCTAAAATTTTCCGCGCCGCCGCTTGGAAATCTTCCTCCGACATCTTCTTATGCTCCTTGAGGGGCGCTAAGTCCTCCTCCAAACTCAAATCTTCCTCGGACAAATCGTCTAGTCCCGTTCTTTCATACGTGACTGTGTCCGGCTCATCATCATGACCGAGTCCGACAAGCGTATCAATAAGGTTCGCGTATTGTATCGGAGCCTTACGGGTGTAGAAACCATCAAAGCATGTGAAAGCTTGAGGTATCAATTTCAACTTGTCCTGGGCTCTGAGCTTTTGCTTGTATGCACTGCTCTGCTCCCGAGACCCGAGTCGACAAGCCACCACTAACTGTTGCTTGCGAGAAGGAACAGGTATAGGATGATCAATAAGCCGGTCCCTTATCTCCTGTGCCCAGATCGCCTTCTCATTGTATGGCAGAATGACAGTATACGGCTTGTTACTCTCAAATAGAGTCCGTAGACACTTTTTCACTTCAGTTAATGAGCGCGGCCAGGTAGGCACATCGCCCCAAAAGTTCGTGATAAAAGTTTTAATGTCATCCGCTGGAGTATCGGGGATACGCCCTTCCTCCTTGGCACAAACGCCTCTCTCTTCTCATCTGACACCTTCGCATGGTAACAGTAGCCATTGGTAATATGGACATCTGCCCGCCACCTTCTGCGAATCTGGCCAACGACGGGCACTGTTTCGCAACACATATTATCTCCTCATTACGCGCTACGACTTAGTCATCAATAGACTTTCTGTCCCATGCGGGAATCGTAACCGTATACGCCTGCATCTCCGTCTCCCAATTGTCGGTCCAGGTCAGTTCCTCCGGCACTGTGACATAGGGGTGTACATAGGCTTCAGTTGCCTCATGTACGAAGGCCAACTTTTTCCTCTCCGTTGCTAGACTCAGCTCAAAAGCCTCGTATGAGTCAGTAGGCAGTCATCGGATTAATATCCTCCTCCTCTCCATTCTTCACTCCATAAATCACCCGCCGTGCGGCGCAATCGATCACAGCCCCCATCGTAGCCAATTGGTCATACGACAGCAGGATTGAACCGTGGTAATCGGGGACAAACATAGAGGTCCGCACGATATACTCGACCGGATTTCAATTTGAAAATTAATGTGACGATGCCCGTAATTTCCGTACGGCTGCCTACCCCTTTTAGGGTCCCCTTTGTTTTTTCTAATGTTTTTGTCCACCCATGTCCGGTGACTATTCAAAAACTTCTGGCCGACAATATTAATATTCGCCATCGTATCATTACCAACTTTTAATGTGGTTTGTAAAGTTTCACAAAAGAGGTCAGTGTAGCATAGCGCGTCTGGTCTATGTAAACTAGCCGCTAGCACATGAATTTTTCGTTCTAGGGTTTTGAGTCTAAGCTCAAGTTCCTTGTCCTCTTCTCGTTCTCCCCCCTTTTCCGCCAACTTAACTTCTTGAGTCTCCGGGGCTTCCGGTATCTCGAGTGTCTTTTGGACAGAGTCTGGTACACCGAGTGTACTCGTGTCTATAGCAGAGACTATTGAGTCCTTTGGCGGGGGTACGGTCCGCTGCTTCTTCGTAGGAGAGACCTAGCCTTTGGTTTCGGCTTCCTCTCCTCCATCGCCTTCTTCGCCTTCCTATTCGCATCATTTATCATTT
>WBZZ01001436.1:0-2500 GCA_019918135.1 Paulinella micropora
ATCTATCTATCTATCTATCTATCTATCTTTATCTATCTATCTATCTATCTACCTACCTACCTATCTATCTACTTATCGATCTATCGATCGATCGATCGATCTATCTATCTATCTATCTATCTATCTATCTATCTATCTATCTATCTATCTATCTATCTATCTATCTATCTATCTATCTATCTATCTATCTATGGAGTGATGACTAGTACACACACATCCAGGTGGAGTGATGACTAATACACACACACACACATCCAGGGGGAGTGATGAGTAATACACACACATGGAGAGGGGAGTGAGGAGTGTGACCTGCCTCCTCACGTCTGCTGGCAGGGGACAGAAAAGGCGATCTGACACACAACAAGCAACGACATACATACGTACATACATACATACATACATACATACATACATACATACATACAGACATTACATACATACATACATACAGACATACATACATACATACATACATGCATGCATGCATGCATGCATGCATACATGCATACATGCATGCATACATACATGCATACATATACATACATACATACATGCATACATGCATACATGCATGCATTACATACATTACATACATACATACATACATACATACATACATACATACATACATATATGCATATATGCATATATGCATGCATGCATATGCATGCATACATACATACATACATACATACATACATACATACATATACATACATACATACATACATGCATGCATACATGCATGCATACACACATACATACATACATACATACATACATGCATACATACATACATACATACATACATACATACATACATACATACATACATACATGCATGCATGCATGCATGCATACATACATACATGCATACATACATACATACATACATACATACATACATACATACATACATGCATGCATGCATGCATGCACGCATACATACATACATACATACATACATGCATACGTACGTGCGTACAGACATGCATACCTTGAGGACATGAGCGCACATATGCGAGCCAAGGGCGTGACACAACCTAATAATAAGCAGCTTAGTTAGTTAGTAAGTTAGTTAGTTAGTTAGCGAGTTAGTTAGTTAGTAAGTTAGTTTAGTTAGTAAGTTAGTTAGTAAGTTATTTACGTAGTTATGTAATTAGTTAGTTAGTTAGTTAGTTAGTTAGTTAGTTATGTAGCTAGTTAGTTAGTTAGTTAGTTAGTTAGTTAGTTAGTAGCTAGTTAGTCACTTATCTAGTTATATAGTTAGTTAGTTAGTTAGTTAGTTAGTTAGTTAGTTAGTTATGTAGTTATGTAGTTAGTTAGTTAGTTAGTTAGTTAGTTATTAGTTAGTTAGTTAAATAGTAGCTAGCTACTTAGTTAGTTAGTTAGTTAGTTAATTAGCTAGTTCGTTACTGAGTAAGTTAGCTATTTAGTTAGTTAGTTAGTCAGTAGTTAGTCAGTAGTTAGTTAGTTAGTTAGTAGTAGTAGTAGTAGTAGTAGCAGTAGTAGCAGTAGTAGTAGTAGTAGTAGTAGTAGTAGTAGTAGTAAGTACCCAGCATTGCTCCGTAGAGCAGCATTTTGCCTATCTGCACGTTGGAGATGGGCAGTTTCGCTAAGTGATGCCCGAGCGGAGTCAGCACCTAAGACATGAGCAGTGGTGTTCAGTGATTAACTTAGCCAGTTGGTTAGTAGTTTGCAGTGGGCAGTTTTGGCTGAGTGAGGCCCAGGGGAGTAAGCACCTAATGATAAGCATGACTAGTTAGTAGTAGAAGTAGTTAGTAATTTGTTTATTAGCAGTTAGTTTGTTAGTTAGATAGTAGTTTAGGATGGGAAATTTGGCTAAGTGGTGGCCCAGCGGAGTAAGAATGAGGAGTAGTAGTTAGCTAGTTGGTTAGTTAGTTAGTTAGTTAGTCAGTCAGTTAGCTGGTTAGTTAGGCAGTTAGTTGGTTAGTTAGTTAGTTAGTTAGTTGGTTAGTTAGTTTGTTAGTTTGTTAGTTTGTTTGTTAGTTGGTAGTTTGCGATGGGCAGTTTGGCTGAGTGATGGCGCAGGGGAGTCATCACCGAATGATGAGCAGTACTAGTTAGTTTAGTAGTAGTAGTGGTAATAGTGGTAGTGGTAGTAGTAGTGGTAGCGGTAGTACTAGTGGTAGTAACAATGGTAATAGCAAGAGTAGTAGTAGTAGTAGTAGTAGTAGTAGTAGTAGTAGTAGTAGTAGTAGTAGTAGTGGTAGTAGCAGTAGTAGTAGTAGCAGGAGCACAGTAGCAGCAGTAGTAGTAGTAGTAGTAGTAGTAGTAGTAGTAGTAGTAGTAGTAGTAGCAGTAGTAGTAGTAGCAGTAGTAGCAGTAGTAGTAGTAGTAGTAGTAGTAGTAGTAGTAGTAGTAGTAGAGTAGTAGCAGCAGCAGTAGCAGCAGCAGCAGCAACAGCAGCAGTAGTAGTAGTAGTAGTAGTAGTAGTAGTAGTAGTAGTAGTAGTAGTAGTAGTAGTAGTAGTAGTAGC
>WBZZ01001436.1:40000-47500 GCA_019918135.1 Paulinella micropora
CTGCTACTATACTAGTACTGCTACTATACTAGTACTGCTACTATACTAGTACTGCTACTATACTAGTACTGCTACTATACTAGTACTGCTACTATACTAGTACTGCTACTATACTAGTACTGCTACTATACTAGTACTGCTACTATACTAGTACTGCTACTATACTAGTACTGCTACTATACTAGTACTGCTACTATACTAGTACTGCTACTATACTAGTACTGCTACTATACTAGTACTGCTACTATACTAGTACTGCTACTATACTAGTACTGCTACTATACTAGTACTGCTACTATACTAGTACTGCTACTATACTAGTACTGCTACTATACTAGTACTGCTACTATACTAGTACTGCTACTATACTAGTACTGCTACTATACTAGTACTGCTACTATACTAGTACTGCTACTATACTAGTACTGCTACTATACTAGTACTGCTACTATACTAGTACTGCTACTATACTAGTACTGCTACTATACTAGTACTGCTACTATACTAGTACTGCTACTATACTAGTACCTGCTACTATACTAGTACTGCTACTATAGTACTGCTACTATACTAGTACTGCTACTATACTAGTACTGCTACTATACTAGTACTGCTACTATACTAGTACTGCTACTATACTAGTACTGCTACTATACTAGTACTGCTACTATACTAGTACTGCTACTATACTAGTACTGCTACTATACTAGTACTGCTACTATACTAGTACTGCTACTATACTAGTACTGCTACTATACTAGTACTGCTACTATACTAGTACTGCTACTATACTAGTACTGCTACTATACTAGTACTGCTACTATACTAGTACTGCTACTATACTAGTACTGCTACTATACTAGTACTGCTACTATACTAGTACTGCTACTATACTAGTACTGCTACTATACTAGTACTGCTACTATACTAGTACTGCTACTATACTAGTACTGCTACTATACTAGTACTGCTACTATACTAGTACTGCTACTATACTAGTACTGCTACTATACTAGTACTGCTACTATACTAGTACTGCTACTATACTAGTACTGCTACTATACTAGTACTGCTACTATACTAGTACTGCTACTATACTAGTACTGCTACTATACTAGTACTGCTACTATACTAGTACTGCTACTATACTAGTACTGCTACTATACTAGTACTGCTACTATACTAGTACTGCTACTATACTAGTACGCTACTATACTAGTACTGCTACTATACTAGTACTGCTACTATACTAGTACTGCTACTATACTAGTACTGCTACTACTAGTACTGCTACTATACTAGTACTGCTACTATACTAGTACTGCTACTATACTAGTACTGCTACTATACTAGTACTGCTACTATACTAGTACTGCTACTATACTAGTACTGCTACTATACTAGTACTGCTACTATACTAGTACTGCTACTATACTAGTACTGCTACTATACTAGTACTGCTACTATACTAGTACTGCTACTATACTAGTACTGCTACTATACTAGTACTGCTACTATACTAGTACTGCTACTATACTAGTACTGCTACTATACTAGTACTGCTACTATACTAGTACTGCTACTATACTAGTACTGCTACTATACTAGTACTGCTACTATACTAGTACTGCTACTATACTAGTACTGCTACTATACTAGTACTGCTACTATACTAGTACTGCTACTATACTAGTACTGCTACTATACTAGTACTGCTACTATACTAGTACTGCTACTATACTAGTACTGCTACTATACTAGTACTGCTACTATACTAGTACTGCTACTATACTAGTACTGCTACTATACTAGTACTGCTACTATACTAGTACTGCTACTATACTAGTACTGCTACTATACTAGTACTGCTACTATACTAGTACTGCTACTATACTAGTACTGCTACTATACTAGTACTGCTACTATACTAGTACTGCTACTATACTAGTACTGCTACTATACTAGTACTGCTACTATACTAGTACTGCTACTATACTAGTACTGCTACTATACTAGTACTGCTACTATACTAGTACTGCTACTATACTAGTACTGCTACTATACTAGTACTGCTACTATACTAGTACTGCTACTATACTAGTACTGCTACTATACTAGTACTGCTACTATACTAGTACTGCTACTATACTAGTACTGCTACTATACTAGTACTGCTACTATACTAGTACTGCTACTATACTAGTACTGCTACTATACTAGTACTGCTACTATACTAGTACTGCTACTATACTAGTACTGCTACTATACTAGTACTGCTACTATACTAGTACTGCTACTATACTAGTACTGCTACTATACTAGTACTGCTACTATACTAGTACTGCTACTATACTAGTACTGCTACTATGCTAGTACTGCTACTATACTAGTACTGCTACTATACTAGTACTGCTACTATACTAGTACTGCTACTATACTAGTACTGCTACTATACTAGTACTGCTACTATACTAGTACTGCTACTATACTAGTACTGCTACTATACTAGTACTGCTACTATACTAGTACTGCTACTATACTAGTACTGCTACTATACTAGTACTGCTACTATACTAGTACTGCTACTATACTAGTACTGCTACTATACTAGTACTGCTACTATACTAGTACTGCTACTATACTAGTACTGCTACTATACTAGTACTGCTACTATACTAGTACTGCTACTATACTAGTACTGCTACTATACTAGTACTGCTACTATACTAGTACTGCTACTATACTAGTACTGCTACTATACTAGTACTGCTACTATACTAGTACTGCTACTATACTAGTACTGCTACTATACTAGTACTGCTACTATATACTAGTACTGCTACTATACTAGTACTGCTACTATACTAGTACTGCTACTATACTAGTACTGCTACTATACTAGTACTGCTACTATACTAGTACTGCTACTATACTAGTACTGCTATATACTAGTACTGCTACTATACTAGTACTGCTACTATACTAGTACTGCTACTATACTAGTACTGCTACTATACTAGTACTGCTACTATACTAGTACTGCTACTATACTAGTACTACTATACTAGTACTGCTACTATACTAGTACTGCTACTATACTAGTACTGCTACTATACTAGTACTGCTACTATACTAGTACTGCTACTATACTAGTACTGCTACTATACTAGTACTGCTACTATACTAGTACTGCTACTATACTAGTACTGCTACTATACTAGTACTGCTACTATACTAGTACTGCTACTATACTAGTACTGCTACTATACTAGTACTGCTACTATACTAGTACTGCTACTATACTAGTACTGCTACTATACTAGTACTGCTACTATACTAGTACTGCTACTATAACTAGTACTGCTACTATACTAGTACTGCTACTATACTAGTACTGCTACTATACTAGTACTGCTACTATACTAGTACTGCTACTATACTAGTACTGCTACTATACTAGTACTGCTACATACTAGTACTGCTACTATACTAGTACTGCTACTATACTAGTACTGCTATATACTAGTACTGCTACTATACTAGTACTGCTACTATACTAGTACCGCTACTATACTAGTACTGCTACTATACTAGTACTGCTACTATACTAGTACTGCTACTATACTAGTACTGCTACTATACTAGTACTGCTACTATACTAGTACTGCTACTATACTAGTACTGCTACTATACTAGTACTGCTACTATACTAGTACTGCTACTATACTAGTACTGCTACTATACTAGTACTGCTACTATACTAGTACTGCTACTATACTAGTACTGCTACTATACTAGTACTGCTACTATACTAGTACTGCTACTATACTAGTACTGCTACTATACTAGTACTGCTACTATACTAGTACTGCTACTATACTAGTACTGCTACTATACTAGTACTGCTACTATACTAGTACTGCTACTATACTAGTACTGCTACTATACTAGTACTGCTACTATACTAGTACTGCTACTATACTAGTACTGCTACTATACTAGTACTGCTACTATACTAGTACTGCTACTATACTAGTACTGCTACTATACTAGTACTGCTACTATACTAGTACTGCTACTATACTAGTACTGCTACTATACTAGTACTGCTACTATACTAGTACTGCTACTATACTAGTACTGCTACTATACTAGTACTGCTACTATACTAGTACTGCTACTATACTAGTACTGCTACTATACTAGTACTGCTACTATACTAGTACTGCTACTATACTAGTACTGCTACTATACTAGTACTGCTACTATACTAGTACTGCTACTATACTAGTACTGCTACTATACTAGTACTGCTACTATACTAGTACTGCTACTATACTAGTACTGCTACTATACTAGTACTGCTACTATACTAGTACTGCTACTATACTAGTACTGCTACTATACTAGTACTGCTACTATACTAGTACTGCTACTATACTAGTACTGCTACTATACTAGTACTGCTACTATACTAGTACTGCTACTATACTAGTACTGCTACTATACTAGTACTGCTACTATACTAGTACTGCTACTATACTAGTACTGCTACTATACTAGTACTGCTACTATACTAGTACTGCTACTATACTAGTACTGCTACTATACTAGTACTGCTACTATACTAGTACTGCTACTATACTAGTACTGCTACTATACTAGTACTGCTACATACTAGTACGCTACTATACTAGTACTGCTACTATACTAGTACTGCTACTATACTAGTACTGCTACTATACTAGTACTGCTACTATACTAGTACTGCTACTATACTAGTACTGCTACTATACTAGTACTGCTACTATACTAGTACTGCTACTATACTAGTACTGCTACTATACTAGTACTGCTACTATACTAGTACTGCTACTATACTAGTACTGCTACTATACTAGTACTGCTACTATACTAGTACTGCTACTATACTAGTACTGCTACTATACTAGTACTGCTACTATACTAGTACTGCTACTATACTAGTACTGCTACTATACTAGTACTGCTACTATACTAGTACTGCTACTATACTAGTACTGCTACTATACTAGTACTGCTACTATACTAGTACTGCTACTATACTAGTACTGCTACTATACTAGTACTGCTACTATACTAGTACTGCTACTATACTAGTACTGCTACTATACTAGTACTGCTACTATACTAGTACTGCTACTATACTAGTACTGCTACTATACTAGTACTGCTACTATACTAGTACTGCTACTATACTAGTACTGCTACTATACTAGTACTGCTACTATACTAGTACTGCTACTATACTAGTACTGCTACTATACTAGTACTGCTACTATACTAGTACTGCTACTATACTAGTACTGCTACTATACTAGTACTGCTACTATACTAGTACTGCTACTATACTAGTACTGCTACTATACTAGTACTGCTACTATACTAGTACTGCTACTATATGACTATACTGCTACTATACTAGTACTGCTACTATACTAGTACTGCTACTATACTAGTACTGCTACTATACTAGTACTGCTACTATACTAGTACTGCTACTATACTAGTACTGCTACTATACTAGTACTGCTACTATATAACTGCTACTAAAGTACTGCTACTATACTAGTACTGCTACTATTACTAGTACTGCTACTATACTAGTACTGCTACTATACTAGTACTGCTCTACTATACTAGTACTGCTACTATACTAGTTACTGCTACTATACTAGTACTGCTACTATACTAGTACTGCTACTATACTAGTACTGCTACTATACTAGTACTGCTACTATACTAGTACTGCTACTATACTAGTACTGCTACTATACTAGTACTGCTACTATACTAGTACTGCTACTATACTAGTACTGCTACTATACTAGTACTGCTACTATACTAGTACTGCTACTATACTAGTACTGCTACTATACTAGTACTGCTACTATACTAGTACTGCTACTATACTTTATACTAGTACTGCTACTATACTAGTACTGCTACTATACTAGTACTGCTACTATACTAGTACTGCTACTATACTAGTACTGCTACTATACTAGTACTGCTACTATACTAGTACTGCTACTATACTAGTACTGCTACTATACTAGTACTGCTACTATACTAGTACTGCTACTATACTAGTACTGCTACTATACTAGTACTGCTACTATACTAGTACTGCTACTATACTAGTACTGCTACTATACTAGTACTGCTACTATACTAGTACTGCTACTATACTAGTACTGCTACTATACTAGTACTGCTACTATACTAGTACTGCTACTATACTAGTACTGCTACTATACTAGTACTGCTTACTATACTAGTACTGCTACTATACTAGTACTGCTACTATACTAGTACTGCTACTATACTAGTACTGCTACTATACTAGTACTGCTACTATACTTACTAATAGTACTGCTACTATACTAGTACTGCTACTATACTAGTACTGCTACTATACTAGTACTGCTACTATACTAGTACTGCTACTATACTAGTACTGCTACTATACTAGTACTGCTACTATACTAGTACTGCTACTATACTAGTACTGCTACTATACTAGTACTGCTACTATACTAGTACTGCTACTATACTAGTACTGCTACTATACTAGTACTGCTACTATACTAGTACTGCTACTATACTAGTACTGCTACTATACTAGTACTGCTACTATACTAGTACTGCTACTATACTAGTACTGCTACTATACTAGTACTGCTACTATACTAGTACTGCTACTATACTAGTACTGCTACTATACTAGTACTGCTACTATACTAGTACTGCTACTATACTAGTACTGTTACTGACTGTACTATACTAGTACTGCTACTATACTAGTACTGACTACTATACTAGTACTGCTACTATACTAGTACTGCTACTTACTGGCTACTGGCTACTGGCTACTGGCTACTGGCTACTGGCTACTGGCTACTGGCTACTGGCTACTGCTACTGGCTACTGCCTACTGGCTACTGCCTACTGGCTACTGCCTACTGGCTACTGCCTACTGGCTACTGCCTACTGGCTACTGCCTACTGGCTACTGCCTACTGGCTACTGCCTACTGGCTACTGCCTACTGGCTACTGCCTACTGGCTACTGCCTACTGGCTACTGCCTACTGGCTACTGCCTACTGGCTACTGCCTACTGGCTACTGCCTACTGGCTACTGCCTACTGGCTACTGCCTACTGGCTACTGCCTACTGGCTACTGCCTACTGGCTACTGCCTACTGGCTACTGCCTACTGGCTACTGCCTACTGGCTACTGCTACTGGATGCCTACTGGCTACTGCCTACTGGCTACTGCCTACTGGCTACTGCCTACTGGCTACTGCCTACTGGCTACTGCCTACTGGCTACTGCCTACTGGCTACTGCCTACTGGCTACTGCCTACTGGCTACTGCCTACTGGCTACTGCCTACTGGCTACTGCCTACTGGCTACTGCCTACTGGCTACTGCCTACTGGCTACTGCCTACTGGCTACTG
>WBZZ01001436.1:57500-62167 GCA_019918135.1 Paulinella micropora
AACTATCGTTATCTCTGTGTAGGGCCTGACGCCACATAACTATTTCAACAGAGAAAAGGAAGAAGGAGAAGAAGGTTGCATAGAGTGATAAGAATAACAGAGTGGGGAAAAAAAAAAAAAAAAAAAAAAAAAAAAAAAAAAAAAAAAAGCAGACGTGACTCTCATAACATAAGATGGAAGACGAGAATGAGCAGGCTGGTGTGACACCAACTGATTATGGTCCTAGTGAGGGAGGAGAGGAGCAGGAGACTCAGTACTCAGAAGAGAGGGGGGATAGAGATGGAGAGGAGAGAGAGGAATATACGTATACAGCCGATGTAGAGTCGACAGGGGGGGGGGGGGGGGGGGTAATGCACAAGAAGCGAGTGCAGGTCAGACTGGAGGCTCTCCACTGACAGAGGCAGAGAGAGAGATGGAGGATGTTGGCCAGAATATCCCAAATACATGGGAACAGTTGGCTACATATGATGATGAAGAGTCCTTCTTCCTTAACTACACAACCTATTATAAAACACACATCTACATTCCTTACGAGAAAAGGAATAGACCAGGACAAGGTCAAAGCAACCTCCTGATCGAAATTCCCGGCCTTGCGAAGCCTCTCTTCAACAAAGTGAGGTTTGATGAAGAAAGAGTGCCATTGCAGGATATCAAGTATGGCGACACTCTTACACTGTGCGACATATACTACATATCTGCAACACTCTACGCTGCTGTGCTCGTTGCGGAATTTCATGAACGCACAAACATACAGTGGAAAAATAAACGCACAACTGCAGCATGGCTGTCTGTCTGTGGTGTCCCCACTGATATCAAGAATCTAGAAAGAAAGTTTGAGGGTAGAAACCAAAGTGGCATTGAGTTTGCCCTTGAGGCTTTTGTAACTGCCTTCACATTGGCTTACAACGAGATGCACAAAGCCCTGAAAGACAGCACAAGGCAACATCCTGTTTACGAGAAGGTTTACCAGTCTTGTCAGGTGCATGAACGCCTCACACAACTCCATAAGGGCCTCTTTGAGGGGAAGGAGCAAAAACCAACATGGAAACAATGGGCCCACACAAAGAATCACACTCTCATTAAAGGCCCTCTCACAACAATCCCAAATAATAACAGAGCTGATAAGTCTTCCATGAGAGAAAGGCACACTTGTGCCACAGTGCTTGCACAATTCGTGACTCATCTAGCACGACAGGTGAAAGAAGAAGAGACGAGACAGAAAGAGGAGAAGGAGCAGAAGGAGAATATAGCTGTGGCAATGGTAGTAGCACGGGTGGCTCCACAGCCAACTGCTCCACAGCCAACGGCTCCACCTACCACATCTAACCCAGCTCCCAAGAAAGCAGGAGGAGGACCCTCAGGAGGAGGACCCCAAGGGGGAGGGACAGTAATTAACTTGACTGACTCCCAGAAGAAAAAGCAGGCGCTTCAGGCAGCCCTAGCTAAAATAAAAATTGGGGGAGGGGGCCTTAAGCTCTATGCTATCACTGCCAATGAGGCTGACACAGAGAAGACCCTCATGACTAAGTTCAATGAGATGGACAGATGCTTCCAGCAAAACCAGTGTGAGGTGGAGCAGGAGTATGAAGTCCTAGAACATCTCTGTGATCGATCCCTCCTTGGAGCTGGTTTTAATCGTATAACTTACGAGAAGTACAGAGGAGAGGAGGAGCTAGCAAGGAAAGGTGGACATGCAGAGATGAGTTGTACTCTGGCAATTGCTGCCCACATTCGATACTTTAAGGCAAGTGGATACCAACACTTGTGCACGGGCACATTGATTGGGTTTGAAATTTTTGACTTAGTATCGGAGCAGTTGCAGTCTGTCACTCAGCTTGCATCTGTCTTAACAAATGTGGGCACCCAGTACACTCTCTTTTATAACCACAAAGCCATACTCCTATATTTCGTCAGTGCTTTGCACGTCTACAACAAAAATAAGCTCACACTGCTCATGCAAGACTGCAAAACCGTCGACAAGGTAAAGCACTTGAACTTTTTGGAGATGAGCGTCTTTGAGGCCACGACTAAGGCAGTGAGCCCAAAAATGTTGTGGACCGAAGTAATGACCGCTTGTCAGAGGCTCGACAGCCAGACAGCATCCTTGATCGGTTCTGCATCGGCTGCTGCTCAACCGCAAGCCGCACATACGCAACGATCTCTAGGAAAGCGACCAAGAGAGAACAGTCGTGAAGCTAACACACCTTATATTCGTTGGTGGGCACGGGCACAATGCTTCAAACACACAAATAAAAAATGCCCGTACAACCACGATGTCGAGGACAGCCGCATCCGAAACACACTCCTCAAGAACGTACGATCGGACGAAATCAACACCGTCGCCGTTCTGCGCCGACTGCGCAATGATCAGGGGTGGAAATTACAGGATGTCGCGGACCATGACCACGAACTAGCTGACGCGATCAATTCTCTTTTCGCTAGAGATGATCAGAAGATGGCAGCCATAGAAGCCGCAAGTAGAGGAAGAGGTGGAACACGAGGAAGAGGAGGAGGGAGAGGAATCAATCGAGGAGGAGGAGCCCCTTTCACACGAGGCACATACACTCGCGGGGGGGAGAGAGGATTTGTGAGAAGAGGAGGAGGAAGAGGTGTATTTCAAGGTAGAGGAGGAGGAAGATGCGTTGGCCGAGGTGGATACGGCAGCGCAGAGCGCCCGTACCACAGAGATGGGGGCTGGGCAGACGGCTCGAGCTCAAGCTCGAGTTTCTTAGCACCACAGGCCTATGCAACATCAGGCGCAACCACTACCGACACTGATGCCGACTCAGGTAACAGATTTGAGGTAGTCCAATGACTAGAGAAGGAGGAAGAAAACGAACAACAAACATTGCACAATACACCCCTGTGCAGGTACCAACCAAGGGTACCAGTGAGTCTAAGAGCCCACAGCAGGCCACAGACCAGCTCAAAGGTAGTACAATACCAGTACACCCATCACGACAACAAACAGTGCATGCTGCTAATAGGCAGGCGAGTAAAGCGCTGGCAAAGAGAAAGCAGGCGGGCCCGTCGCAGTCACAGCCGAAGAAAGTAAGAATAGAACCTGCAATCAATCTTATCAACTTGCCGAGACAGACAATAGACAAGGAGGATGGAGGACAGCAACCTCTCCTCACGGTCTCAAACAGAGAAAGCAAGGACAATCATCATTCGCCTGTGAACAATACCCAAACAGACATTACGAAAACGGCAGAAAGGGAGGAGGAGGCGAACCTCGAGAAAAGGATACAGATTTTAGAACACAAGCTCCTTGTATCGGCCTTAAAAAGTCACCGGCCAGACGCTTTATGCTATACAAACCTTTTTTGTGAAACACTATATACCTTTATAAACGTTGGTAATGATACTATGGCGAATATTATATTGTCGGCCGGAAATTTACTACGAAACACCATGCGTGGTTAGAAACTAATATGAAAAAAATCATCGGGCACCTTGAAAGGAGTTAGTAGTCGGACGGATATAACGGGCATCATCACTCTAAATTTTAAATTGAAATCCGGACGAGTATATCGAGTGGACTTGTACGTTGTCCCCGAATACCACGGATTTGTTCTTTTGTCGTACGACCAACTGGCGACAATGAACGTAGTGATTGATTGCGCCGCCAAAAGAGTTATATACGGCGTAGAGCCAGGAGAAGAATATACTGTCGACTCTCTCCATGCTATTGACTCATACGAGGCCCTACACCTAGGGGTAGCATCGGAAGGGAAATAGGTGGCCATTACACACACATATGAGGCATATATGCCAACGGACGCGGTGTCTAAAGATGGTTCAAACCTGTCAGACAAGAGAGAGGCGGAGGTCTATACGGCTACAGTCTCTACACAATGGGATAAAAAGTCGATAGACGATCTCATTGAAAAGAGGAAAGAGGAGATTATATGCATGGGAAAAAGGTTCCCATCGTTGGCGAGATTTGAAGAAGGAGCAGGGGCCGATGTATATATTACCAACGGGTATTGCTTTCACGTAAAGGTGGAAGAGAAGGACAGACAGGAGTTTATACCGAGGAGAAGGGGACGACTCCCTGATATCCCGGCAGAAGATATTAAAAGCTTTATTACCGAATTCTGGGGTGACGAGCCTACGTGGCCGCGCTCACTGACAGAAGTGAAAAAGTGCCTGCGCACTCTTTTTGAAAATAATAAACCATATACGGTCATACTCCCGTACAATGAGAAGGCGATATGGGCGCAGGAGATACGGGACCGGCTTATTGATCATCCGATACCGGTGCCCTCACGGAAGCAACACTTAGTGGTGGCTTGTCGTCTCGGGACTCGTGAGCAAAGCAGTGCATACAAGCGGAAGCTCAGAGACCAGGACAAGTTGAAATTGATTCCTCAAGCATTCACATGCTTCGATGGTTTCTACACCCGAAAAGCTCCGTTGCAATATGCGAGATTAATAGATATGTTGGTAGGTCTGGCGGAGGACGACGAACCAGACACTGCCACATATGAAAAAACGGGAATGGACGATATATCAGAAGAAGAGTTGGGCTTGGAGGAGGACAGAGCACCCCTCAAGCATCACAAGAGAATGTCAGAGGAGGAGTTTAAGGCGGCGATAGACGAGAAATTGGCAGGAGGAGCAGGTACGGAGAAGGAGAAAGAGGTTTTGAAAGAGAGATTGAA
>WBZZ01001437.1:0-2500 GCA_019918135.1 Paulinella micropora
CATGCCCCCAACACATACCCATCCAAAAACATTCATGTGCCATCAATATTGTAAATACCAAGTTCCCGTGTGAATATACCATTTCCCGCCATGTGATGTGTGTCCCATGTACAGCAACCCTTGCTCATTTCACAAAACACATGAGAACCCAAAAGCAATCCAAGAAATGCATGCCCCCAACACATATCCATCCAAAGACATTCATATGCCATCAATAAATCAGTGCCAAGTTCCCATGTGAATAGACCATTCCGCATCTTCGAATCTGTGTGTTTTTTTGACATTGTCAGAGATGTCCAAAATTTCCGAATTTCGAGGAAAAATTTCCATACCACGTGAACTATAGTGGTTTTTATTAGCGACTCCATTGTTACAGTGACTCAGTATTTAATAATATAACGACTGTCTAACGACATGAAGAATGAGGAATACCTAACGTAGAAGGGACTCCGTACTCTCCAAGCCAAGCTTAACAGACAGACCGGCCGGAACATAGAGTAACAGGCTTCTGCCATTATATACCGGGTGGGCCGGCATAGGGGAGCGCGCGGTGCGGGCGGCCGGCAACGACTGGACTTCAGTTTCTAAGTTGAAGTCATCATAAGGTAAGTTAGTGAGCCGCGCGGCGGATACAAAAATAGTATAGAGTTAGTGCGGCATCCGACATACTGAGTATAGTTGATAGGGCAGCTCCGGTAATTTCTGACTGACTCAGGGCGATTACAAATATTTCAAGTACCACCATACTATGATATGCGAGGTTACTACAGTAGCATAAGCGGGTAGACTGATCATCTGAGGCAGTTATTCCTAAATAGGCAGGGGGAGCAATGGACATCATCAGGTTACTATAAGTATGATCACGGTTATATAATAATATATCATATTATGTTAGTCATACCTGCACATCCCAATGACAGTGACAATTACACATTTCAAAGTTACCTATACTATGATCACTCTAAGCCTACGGCGGTGGTGTAACGGTGACTCTCAACTTGACTCATGATTCAGTCAAAGCTTTGGCGGTTCTCCGAAGCCTTGGGCCGGGGTGTGGCGCTTAGTCACGTGACGTGTTGAGATCGTCAGTCTATCTCTAATAAAATACGACCGGTAAGTCATAGAATCGGAGCCTGAGGGAGTGTGGGGGGGGGGGGGGGGTTGGAATGTAAATCATCTCATAGTAATAGTTGAATTCAGAAAGTGAAGACTGTTTGTTTACTAATATTGCTGCTGACTCGTGACAGTGATTCAAGACAAAAAAAAAATTAGTTTTCAGTTTTTGTATCCGACTGTCATTTTATGCTGGACAGTCACGGTTTTTCATTTTTCAAGTTTGTGACAAAACTTCAATTTAAATTTTCCAATTTAAGGGACGGTAACAATTTGCGGCGAAAATTTACGCCGCCGATGTTTTGCGGACGAATATAGCCGTTAATGTGAAAAAATTAAATTTCCAACTTGGCCAAAATCAAATTCCAACCAAAACTGAAAATCTGACACAAAAACTAAAAACCAAATTTTTTTTTGTTGTCTTGAATGTCAACAGCAATAAATCTGGTAGTATTAATATGATTATTTTAATAATTCTGAAAGTGAAGTTTGTTTATTTATCATAGTAAAATGAAGCAACATTTTCAATTGTACTGCGTGACGGGTACATATATTAAGTCCGATATTCTATGATTATATACACAGGCTGATATGAAAAGCAAACGTTCTGCCTTCATTATCAAAATATAAAAAAAGTTATAATTATGAAAAAAGTTGAAAATGCTATAAAAAAGTTATATTTAATATGTATAAAAAAGATAATTGCTCTAAAGTTTTTTGAAAAGTCAGATCATTTTTATAAGATAGACTCTTGAACTTTTTTAATACATAAAACTTTTTTTAAAGATAGAACTTTTTTAGTATAAAATGTGGATCCACTCAAGTGTGTTAACTTGAATGTCGCCGATTATATAATAAGCTTATTCTAGTAATATTTTTCCTAACTGAGACGATGAAAGCGAAAGTCGAGTTGATATTCCACAAGCTGTAGTCAAGTTTTAAATTAAATTTATTTCAACATCCCTTTCGGTGCTTCTGTTCTTTTTGCTTTCTTCTTCCAGTTTTTTCTTTCCTCGTGAACTTTGTCTTCATACTCATACCTGACTCAAAAATTACCGACCTGACCAATTTAACTGAGAAAACGTCATATATATGTCATAGCGCGGAGAGAGAGAGAGGGGGGGGGGGGGGGGGGGGGGGGGGGGGGGGGGGGGGGGGGGGGGGGGGGGGGGGGGGGGGGGGGGGGGGGGGGGGGGGGGGGGGGGGGGGGGGGGGGGGGGGGGGAGGGAGAGAGGGAGGAAGGTGGGGGAAAGGAGACAAAAAAAAAGGTGTGCTTGTGGTATGAAAGATAGACATGTATGTAAATCTTGGTTGCTACAGTTTCATGGGCGTCGCAATTCCTGAAAAGTCCCCTACTTCTTCTAAGCTATTATGAGCACTCACTTCA
>WBZZ01001437.1:82500-132500 GCA_019918135.1 Paulinella micropora
TCTCAAACGGATAGTGTCGCGAGTCTTCAAATAAACAATTATAAACTGATATAGTTATTGGGTTGTTGGACTTGAAAATTCCCCAAATTGATTTGGGAAGCCTCAAGGCAAAAATGACTTGGAACGGAAAAGTATTGCGTTCTTCTGTGTATTCAGTCCTTGTCCTAAAATTTACCTTAAAACGTGTTTCACGGGAAATCAGGGTAAAAGATAATACGAATGGGGAAAATGGCAATAGCTAAAGAGAACTTTGAACTGATCGTTTGAAATCATTTCTGAACGAAATCAAAAACTAGTTAGTGAAGTCACGAGTCGAAACGTCGTTCAGAGGAGAATCTAATGAACCTGTCAAAACTGAAGAGTGTTTTATCAACTGTAAAGGTTTTGGCCGTTCGTTAAGGTGCTCAGTCTGATAGCTCCCCCCCCCCCCCCCCCCAGATCTAACGGTTGAGTTGAGTTGCGTATAGAATGAGTGATTAACGAACGAGGTATGGTGTCTCACTAAAAAAAAAAAGTGTCAAAAAAAGGAAAAAGAGAGGTGGGTGGATCTCTTAAACCATTGGAGAGTAGACGAGTGGTGCGTTTATACTTGCGCAATGCGGATGATGATCAGCCGAGGCCTGATATCCATGATGACTTGCAGCCGGACTGGGACAATTGAGGCGCAGTAGCGAGCGGTGATATCGGGAGGCGATGTCGAGCCATAGAAAATTAGGTGGCCGGGATCACAAAGCCGAGATGAACCAATGAAGCACCAAGTATGCCGTGCCGATATAACCACTGAGGGGTTCAAGTTCGGTGAGAATAATCGTTGACCTGCAGGCACAAGAGGCGATCAAGGACTTACATGAGTACGCCGGTCATGGCGTAATATTTCTAGGGACGATGACGGTTCAAGTGGGAAAAGCGCTGGGCGGGAGGGCGGGTGAAGCCATTACGATGGGTAAAACCCACTTGAGAGTGATAGGGGGTGGCTACTCCTTGGACTGAGCTTGCTTGCCCTTCTGGAAGACATGAAGCGGGAAGGATTCGCCGGTGATGAAGGTACCTCGAAGACGCTTAAGAACGTTAGCGGAGAGTCGGCCTTTGTCCTTGATCTTTTTGAATGGACGCCATGCGATGTGTCGATGAACGACTTGATCGTTGGTGATATCGAACAGGAGGGGCTTCGAGAAAGTCAGGGGTTTACTCCAACTGTGAATGGTAGCTTTGTCCTTTGTGTCTTCGTAGATGGGGCGGAAGAGGGGGTTGGTGTCCGAGGTGATACCAAGCTGATGGACCACGAGGTCATCCTCCTCGTCTTCCGGATCCTCGTCCAAAACGGTGCCAAGTTTGACTTGGTTACGGTCGATGAAGGCAACGACTTCACCGGTGGTGTAGTTGACAGTGTCGTCATCATAGTCGTCCACTGCGACTGGGTTGAGCGGGGCGACGCCATGAGTGGGGGCGGTGTGCGGAAAGAGGTGTGAACGGTCGATCCGTTTCAATATCCTATTGGTCTTGAGGTGGCGGAGCTTAAAGCAGTTAGAGTTGACTTGCTCTAAGATCGTGTAGGGGCCGTCGAACTGAAGAACAGACGAGGCGGGGATGCCTTGCTTTGAGGGTTTAGGGCGGTAGACGGTGACGGTGTCGCCAACCTTCCACTCCTTAACGGCTTTGCGGCGGCCCTTGTTCTTCTGAGCAACAGATCGGGCGCGGGAGACGTCTGTGTACGTGCTGATATACGCCGTGACTGCAGCGCGAGCGTGGCGTAGTAGTTCGATCTGCTCTGAAGATTGAAGCGAAAGCGTAGAGGAAGCGTCGAGAGCGGCGCTTGAGGCGGAGGCGCGGGCAGTAATGATCTCCGAGGAATCGAAAAAGTCCAGTGTGCACCGAGGTTTGCGTGCCAACATACCCTCAAAGGCGGTTGTACCTAGCCGTGGACACATAGGTCTTTTGGGCGAAGGAGAGGGATGGGATGGTGCTAGGCCAGTTCGATTTGTCTGCCTTGGGTAGAGATTGAATTGCGGTGCGGATCGCCTTGTGCCGGCATTCCACGAAGCCGAGTTGGTGGTGTGAGTAGGGTGTGGTGGTCAGCCAGTCGAGGCCGGCCTCACTGCAGAAGCGTTTGGCTAATGTACCTACAAACGAGCTGTGGTAGTCGGAGAAGATGGACTCCGGAAAACCAAATATGTATGCCCATCGGTTGAGGATGATCTCAACTGTTTCTTCGGCTGTGGTAGAGATGCAGGGGATGAATTGAAGAAATCATGAGAAGAGATCGATGATCGTCAGGATATACTGAAAAGCAACGCCCGGAGTGCCGACGTGCATATGATCGATGCCGATGCCTTGACCTTGACTGCTCCACTTCAGCGAAGAGTAGCGGCTGTGGTTGAGGGTGAGGCGGGCGTGGACCAGTTGGCAAAAGTGGCAGTCGCGGAGGGCGGCGAGGACATCAGCGTGCATAATATCCGTGCCGTCAGTACGGAACCAAATATAGCGCTCCTTGATGAAGGGGACGAGTGTCGGCGTTTTGGCGTGATTCTGCATCAAGTGGGCGTAGTTGATCCAGCGGGTGGCGCAGCTGCTCTGAAACGTAGATCTTCAGTGTTGACTGTTTGGCGTCGGCGAGGACGGCAAGGCCCTGACGAAGGGTCAGTTCTGTTGATCCGGCGGAGACGGTAGAGACGTCATCGGTCCAGAGAGGGGCTGTGAGAGTGTCTTGTCTTTGTGCGTCCATGATTTGTTGGCGCGTGACGCGAGGAGCGTGCGAAGTAGCGACAAGAGAGTATATATAATGTTGTTCCATGCCGAGGCCAAAGACTAGCCACACTAAGTTGTCGTCAAGAAATAAAATCTTACGACACGTCTCGACGGCCTCTTGTGGGAGTGTATCGTCTGGGACGCAGTGGACAAGGTCTTGCGGCATGAGCAGGGCAAATGGCTTACGAAGGGCGAACATGTCACGTGCGACGGCCGGAGAGCGTTCAGCGGAGGGAATGACAATAGCTAGGTCCCACGGGGCTTGAATGCTTCGTAGTATTGGGCCGGCGCGGATGATGCGGCAGAAGAGAGACTTGAGTTTCGTTTCCAAAGCAGCATGTGTGCCTTCGACGGCGAGCCAGAGAGTAGAGCCTGCTTTGGGCAATGGAATGGTTACGAGGAGCTGTAGGGTGGCTTCGGCTTCACCGATGAGAGTCGGGGCGCCTGGGCTTATGCAGGGGACACGGGACAATCCATCCGGAAGGAGGTTTTGTTTACCGGGTAGGTATTCGACCTTAAAGCGGATCGTCTGAAGATTTTCCAGATCCCATCCGACGACCATGGGGCTGCGAGCGTGCCATAACCACAAGAGTGGTCGGTGATCGGTGACGATAGTGAGTTCGTGGTCGCTGGCATCGATGTAGTAGCGGCACTGCTGAACTCCGTAAATTACGTCATAGGCTTCTCGCACGTAGGTCGCCCAGCGGGTTTGCGTGTCTGTGAACTTGAGAGAAAAGTATTGGATAACCGGGGCGTCGCGGTCAGGGCCAGTGTGAAGGGCACCCCCGATGCCTATTTGGCTAGCATCCGTCCGAAGGCAAAGATGGTGAGAGGACTCGTACTTGGCCAGGACGGGGAGCGTAATAAGCACGCGGCGGAGCTTCTTCATACATTTCCGCTCTTCCCGATGGAGGTAGGGTTGACCTGCTGGTCGGGCGTGAGTGGACTTGAGCAAGTTCGTAAGAGGTGATACAAGGCGGGAGTAGTCGGAGATGTGGGCCTGTATGAAGTTGGTCATACCCAGAACCGATCGAACTTCAGACACGTTGGAGGGATCAGCCATTCGGAGGATGGCGTCGATCTTCGCTGTGTCAGCGGCGATACCTTTCTTATTACATTTCTTGCCGAGTATTGTCAGTTCATGGTATCCCAAGCGGAGTTTGCGCGCCGATCCTGAAGGCCGGAGGTGTCCATGCTTGAGAATATACCACGAATTTGGTTCAGGTGTGTCTGAAAGTCGTTTGCACCAGCGGTAACGTCGTCGAGATAGGCGCCTGCAATAGAAATAGCTGGGGGCGGCTTGTTCCAAAAGGGGAGTGGTTGGAATGACTTCTCAATCGCACGTTGGAAATCGCGGGGGGCACGATGTACACCTCGAGGCATAAAGTTGGGGACCAGTAGACATTGAGGGGTCCACACGGCTAAAACATCTCGGCTGTCATCGTCCGGGTTCAGGCGAAGGTGGGAGAAGCCGTCTACCATGTCGATGGAGCTGACATAGTGCCAGCCGGAGAATCGTTCTCGGTAATGATCCGGATTTGGAAGACCTGGGACTGGGAGATGAAGGTTGTCATTGGGCATTCGGTAGTCATAAACGTTCCGAATGTCTCGGATGCCTTCTTTCGCAATATCCTCGAATTTCCCGACCGGGCAACTGCGGCTCGCCCATGCGCATTGAGGGGAAGCGTAGCTCCATGTGCCGGCGCTGAGGATGTCCGTAGCCCAGCTAGAAAGATATTCGCCCACTGCCGGAGTCCAGCGCGGGCATGGGACTGCAACTGGTTTGGCATTCGGTTTGAGTCGAAGGGACACGACAGTATGTTTGAAGATACCTGCCTTGTCTTGAAAGATGTGGTCGAATTCGCGGATGAGGGCCCAGAGTTGGTCTTGTTGGGGTTGGCTGCTTCAGGAGGAAACTTAGGACCTGTCGGTGCCGCTTTTTTGTTCCGCTCGCTTGGTTAAAAAGTCGCGGCAAAGTCGTTCGGAGATGAAGAACCATGGGGTAGGGTGGGCTCCCTGGGCTGTTGATGCCGTGCAAAAGAGCATGCGAGGGTCGGGGCATGTCTGCGCGAAGTCTTCCATGAAGGAATCCGTGTAAGGAAACGGCGGGCCGATGTCGGTCTGAAGCGTCAGAGGAGCAGGCAGCCTCAGTTGTCCGCCAAGCACGCGCTTCTCGTTCAGATGGGCAGGGGACGGCGGACCGCGCCCGCCACTGATGCATCCACCGATTCATCCACCGGACATATGGCGAATGCACTCCGTTTTCCACGGGGTGGAGGTCCCCACCGACTGCATCATTCCAGCTTTCTACCCGCGGTACGTCAACGCTGTGAACAGGGGCGCTCTCAGGGACGAAGCCCCCATAGTTAAATACCAGAGGACATCAACAAGCAGTGCCCCAAGCTTCCGGACCCCCCAGACCAGCCTTTCCTTGGATGGCAAGGTCACCTGCATCTGCTCAAGGAGGATCGCCGCGACGGACTTATGGTACTTCATTGGATCCGCGCCTGCAGAGCACTGGGCATTGGCATTAACCCGCGCATCCCTCCAGGGCATGTAAGTGACTCGTCATGGCCCGACGGGCGACAGCAGCGATCCGATGCAGAACACAGCCTTGCCCGATTCAGGGAGGCATATGACGTTCCCCCGGCCCGCTTCGAATGGAACGCACTAGAGGTCCCAGTCGTTCTCTCCGTCACTAACTTTCTCACCAAGGAGACTGTCGCTCCAGGGTCAGTAGACCAAGCCATCGCCCAAGTCAAGAAGAATTGGACCTCCTACAACCTATGGAAGCTTCGCCAGAGATGCTCGGAAGACGCTAATAAATTCAAAGTGGCGCCCCGCTTCGGCCTAACATGGGGGATCCGCTCGGAAATACGCAGACCCTTCCAAGCCATTACCAACCATTTCCTTCAACCCAACGGCGGCCTTTCAGTGAGAGAGGTAGCCATAGTACTCAAATGCCAGCTAGATGTCTGGCCCACTCCGGCGAGGGTCAGCACTGTGATTACCAAGGGGGCCACCTCGACCTCCTGCCCGTATGGCTGCAGGGTCACTGGGAGCATCAGCCACTACTTGCTCTCAAAGTCCTCCTTCCACTCGGAGGCCCTCAAGTCTCTACTGGATCAGCGGCACTCCAAATGCAAACAGTGGATCCGCAGCTGCTTGGAGCGGTCAGACAACGACGATGGCATAGCACCGGACTGCAAAGTCTTCATCATCGGGGAGGAGGGAGCCTTCCCTCGACCGAAGCAAGATAGTGCCCCCCCTCGTGCGGACGCAGGTCTCCCCGCCCCGGAGGGAGCCCCCCTTCTTGCCCCACCTCTCTCGCCGGCTTTCATTCACCCCGCCGCGCAGGTGATGGTGGACATGGCGGGACCGGGTTTTTCGCACAAGATAGACCTGCTGGTCACCGCCTCTCGAAGATCAAACCACGTTACCCTGATAGACTACACGACCCGGGAGGATCAATGGCTGGTCCGCGAAGATGACTCCTGTCTCCCCGCGAGACAGTCGCCAGACGATCGGCGGGATACCTGGGACCGAGATGGACGTCGGGTGAACCCCCCTTACCGACCGAAGGACCCAAATGCGTTTCGGGGAGAAGACCCGCCCAGCACCTGGCCAGCTATCCCCTGGAAGTCCCATCAGGCGTGGGGATATAACCCGCGGGCGATCTATGATCACCGATACCTCCCGCTGGAAGAAGCGATAAGCAGGCAGACCATTAGGAGACGTCCAATGTCTACCAATCTTATTATGATCGCAATGGGGGCGAGAGGATACATCTCCCAAGCCTCATTTGACGAACTGTGCTTCCATTTCTCCAAGAGCATCGCGCAGCAGATCTACCAAGGCCTAACCAGGATTTGCCATGAGCATATCATCCAGACTTGGAATTTCCTTCACCATTTCCCTGCGGGACCTCCTCCAAACCCTCCTTTCCTCCCCCCTCAGTAGGTGGGCGTGCTCCTTCGCCCTACCTGGTCCCCTTTGTTGCTTTGTCCAGAGGCGGGAGGCGAGCGGAGAGGCGGAGAAGGAAGTCCACCAGAGGCCCAAGGTATCCCACCGAAGCTGAGTCCAAGGGGGGACGAAAATCCATCGCACCGATCCCGTAGATGTGGGAGGAGAGGGTCTCCTGTGGCTCGCTTAGCCCACCAGCAAGTCAGACGACCCACTGGCACACTAGCTTGCCTATGGAGTCTCCTTTTCCTCCCACCCTTGACTCCCCATCGAATCCCACCTCTCCTCGGGGCCACGGAACCGAAGGGGCCTAGCCCTGGCTAGAGTTTTGAATTCCTCTCCCCCCCATCCAGCCTTCCGCCTCTTTTTTCTCCCGACCTAGCCTCCGCCCGCTTTGAGTCTCTGGGAGGGTAATCCGTCCTGTCTGTGTCCCCCCCTTCTCAGGGAGCTGCATAGTCATGGGGATGGAGGACTCGTCTAGGGTTGACTGTGCTTCTTCTGTCTTCTCTCTCTTGTCGGGATTCGGTTTTTTCAAATTTCCAGCGTCTCTGCTGGTTTCCTGGTCTGGGGATGTTTCCTGGGTGGGACGGACGGACCAGGCTTAAGCGCGGCCTCTTGCCTTGGACCGCGCTCCCTTGTGGGATCCCTTTCACTCTGTTCCCTCTCTTTCTCCTCTACGACCGGCCCCCCTCTCTTTCTCTCTTCCTTGTTGCGCTCTCTCTCTCTCTGGCGTTCCTGCGATTCAGCTGGTGCCCTGTGGGCCTGCTCGAGTCAGGATCGGTGTGTCTACGACTGGTCGCCCATGGATTGGCGCTGGATGGGAGTCCCGCTTCGACCTGGACGAATGGGCCCAGATGCGCCGGGACGTGTTGGCTGCTTCGCTTCCGGGAAGATTCTTCCCGGTCTGAATTGGCCTGTGCCAGCCGGTTACTAGGTTTGTGTGTTGGTCGGGAGGTTCCTGTAGGCTATCGGCTGTCCCTTCTCTCTGTCGTCCTTTCTCTCTCGTTCTTTCTCTCTCGCTCTCTTTCTCTCTATCTCTTTCGTTCTCCATCTCTCTCTCTCTCTCTCTCTCTCTCTCTCTCTCTTTCTATCTCTCTCTCCTTCTCTATCTCTACCCTTTCTACGACGTGCATCTGTGTCTCCGGACCGTTTGCGCACAGATCCTAGCGGGCTGCCATTCGCTCAAGGCCAAATGCTCCCCCAGCCATCAAACCCGCTTAGTCGGTGTCCCTGATGTTGGTGGTCGTAGTGCAGGCGCCCCGCAACCGCTACGGGTTTGGGTGGGAATACTGTCTTTCTCATTGTACAATAATTTTAGCAAAATCAATAAAAAACGCGGCGGAGCTTTTTCATACATTTCCGCTCTTCCCGATGGAGGTAGGGTTGACCTGCTGGTCGGGCGTGAGTGGACTTGAGCAAGTTCGTAAGAGGTGATACAAGGCGGGAGTAGTCGGAGATGTGGGCCTGTATGAAGTTGGTCATACCCAGAACCGATCGAACTTCAGACACGTTGGAGGGATCAGCCATTCGGAGGATGGCGTCGATCTTCGCTGTGTCAGCGGCGATACCTTTCTTATTACATTTCTTGCCGAGTATTGTCAGTTCATGGTATCCCAAGCGGAGTTTGCGCGCCGATCCTGAAGGCCGGAGGTGTCCATGCTTGAGAATATACCACGAATTTGGTTCAGGTGTGTCTGAAAGTCGTTTGCACCAGCGGTAACGTCGTCGAGATAGGCGCCTGCAATAGAAATAGCTGGGGGCGGCTTGTTCCAAAAGGGGAGTGGTTGGAATGACTTCTCAATCGCACGTTGGAAATCGCCGGGGGCACGATGTACACCTCGAGGCATAAAGTTGGGGACCAGTAGACATTGAGGGGTCCACACGGCTAAAACATCTCGGCTGTCATCGTCCGGGTTCAGGCGAAGGTGGGAGAAGCCGTCTACCATGTCGATGGAGCTGACATAGTGCCAGCCGGAGAATCGTTCTCGGTAATGATCCGGATTTGGAAGACCTGGGACTGGGAGATGAAGGTTGTCATTGGGCATTCGGTAGTCATAAACGTTCCGAATGTCTCGGATGCCTTCTTTCGCAATATCCTCGAATTTCCCGACCGGGCAACTGCGGCTCGCCCATGCGCATTGAGGGGAAGCGTAGCTCCATGTGCCGGCGCTGAGGATGTCCGTAGCCCAGCTAGAAAGATATTCGCCCACTGCCGGAGTCCAGCGCGGGCATGGGACTGCAACTGGTTTGGCATTCGGTTTGAGTCGAAGGGACACGACAGTATGTTTGAAGATACCTGCCTTGTCTTGAAAGATGTGGTCGAATTCGCGGATGAGGGCCCAGAGTTGGTCTTGTTGGGGTTGGCTGCTTCAGGAGGAAACTTAGGACCTGTCGGTGCCGCTTTTTTGTTCCGCTCGCTTGGTTAAAAAGTCGCGGCAAAGTCGTTCGGAGATGAAGAACCATGGGGTAGGGTGGGCTCCCTGGGCTGTTGATGCCGTGCAAAAGAGCATGCGAGGGTCGGGGCATGTCTGCGCGAAGTCTTCCATGAAGGAATCCGTGTAAGGAAACGGCGGGCCGATGTCGGTCTGAAGCGTCAGAGGAGCAGGCAGCCTCAGTTGTTTGGAGTCTGGAGAATGCCCCAGATTTGGTTGTCAAGCTTGACTTTGCGTATTGCCCAAACTCTGAGTTACGCCAGTGCCAGGCCGAGCGAGCATATTGAATTGGCGGCAACTCCGAGGTTTATGGTCGAGAAGTCGTCGTCTTGAAAGTGCGGCTCGATGATCGGAAGAGGCACAGTGGCTAGGTAAAAGAGGTTGCTTTTGGGCAATCCGCAAAGTTGACACTTTCCTTGTTCCGAGGGTGTTGCGAACGTCGCGTCGTTGAGTGAGGAAGAGAATTCGCAGATGTCAGGGTCGTAGTCGGCGTTGATGGCAAACTGCTTGACGACGAACCGCTTGACGAGGATCCGCTTGACGAAGTCGAGGAGGGGCCTTGTCCGCCGCCCTTTGAATCGTCATCGTCGTGATGCTTCTTGTTCTCACTGGGCTTGCAGCCAGAAAAGGGCTGTGGTCGAACAGGTAGGGCCGAGTTACCTGTGGCAACGGTGCGGCCGGTGCGTCAGAACCAGTGGCCGCTGGTGGATGAGCCAGGGTTGATGGGGGCTGAATTGAGGCCAACGGTGGCTGTGCTAGGGCCGGTGGTACCGACGCTGGGGCCGATGGAGGCTGAGCAGGGGCTATTGTTCCTGACGATGAACTCGAGCTAGATGACGAACTGGATGAGGAACTTGAACTTGACAAAGAACCGGGTTGATCATCGTACTTCTCAGGGGAATACACTATCTCGTAAGGGTGCGATGACGATGCTTGAACGTCGAATCCAGCATGGATACTGTAGGTGTGAGGTCTCCGTGTCTCTCCTGGAGACAGTGTAAATACATGGGAGGTCTCAGGTTCTGGGATAAACAATCGCTCGTACACGAGGTCTCGGGTACTCATTTGTAGCCTGTTGTAGAAACGGTCGAGCTTTTCCTCTGTCCTGAACTCCTTGAGGTTGATCCACCGGTGTTCAAGGTGGCCTTCGTATTGAAGGGTGTTATACTTAACGCCTGTGCGCCAAACGTTGAAGTGTCGTTGAGCGTGGCGTGACGGTAGCATACGAAGAAGTGGGGTTCCGTATGGGTAGCCACGGAGACGTTTGTCTCGGGAGTACGGGTTAATAATATCCGTCGAACATGGGATAGTATGGGGGTGGTGTACCACATGAATTTCCTTGCTTGAACGTCTTCCGTTTTCGCTGGCGATGGTCATAAGAAACCACTGGGCTAAATGCCACGGGACGTTTTCATAATGTATCCAACGGAATTCACATGAGAAAGAATTCCTAACTCTCGGTGTGTCCGGGTGTGCCTTCCAGTTGGGTGCTTGTTGAAGGTAGTCGCGGGTAGCGGCGTCGTCGATCGAAACTATTCCGACGAACTTCGTTACACACACCGCTTGTCCAATATAGTGGTTAGGGTTAAAGAATGAACCCAGAAACAGTTCGTCTCCTCTGTCCGTATAGTAGACCGTGATGTTACAATCGTCGAAGTAGGTGAGCGGCAAGTCGACTATGCAATCGTAGGACCGCTCATGTACTGCACGTAGTTCTGGCACGGTGTTTCCGCGATCGCGGTCGTAGTAGGTGTCATTTGCGACGATTTTGAGCCATATCGGGTCGTTACACGGAAGGCGATGAAAGTAATGTTGTAGAGCAAAGCAGCGTTCTCGAGTTGGGAGTCGAAAGACACGGCGTTTGTATAATGATGTCGAAAGCGGCAGCGGGTGAAATCGTAGATGCTTAATAATAACTTCGGTTTGCTCCATACTGCACCACGGGAATAGTAGTTCTCCTCGAAGGACGGCTGCTAAAGGTGATGCACTGGGGTTTGCGCCCACAAGTAGGCCGAGGTACGAAGATCGATACCCCCATGGGCGGTAAATATGGTCGAAGGACATTCCTGCTTCGAAGTACGGGACATCGCCAGTAGGTTCGGTGTTAGGTCCGACTAAAGAGGATGCAATAAGTTGAGCAGTGTTTCTACCGTTTTGCGGGCCGAAGTGGAATATGATAGCGGTGTGTTTGCTTTCATAAAACCGTGACATCATGGTGGAACCTTCCGGGATCTGAAGGATGTCTTCAAGTGCGGTTTTCGTAGACGCATGGCTGCCGCGACGGGTCATCAAGGGGGCCGATGTAGTGTCTGCACGGACCAGGCACATGGCTTCGGTGGTGACGACTGCGAGGGGACGTCTGGTGCCCGAACCATCCAATGCTGTCCCAGTTGGTTTTTCCATACCATTGTCGCGGTTCTGTGTGCGCGTAATTAGGTAGGTAGGTAGATAGATAGACACACTCCACACATGGCTGTTTCCTTCGGATAAATTGCTGTCCGCGGTAAGTTCACGCATTGTGAGATCTTACAAGCATCATGTCGCGATCGGACTCCGTAGTCTCCTCTCTCTCTCTCTCTCTCTCTCTCTCTATCTCTCTCTCTATCTCTCTTTCTTTCTCTCTCTCTCTCTCTCTCTCTCAGACGTACTTACATTCATACTTCTTGCACTTTCCCTCTCTTCAGCTTTACGAGTCATAAAATTATAGACCCCCTCCCTCCCTCTCTCCTCTTCTGTTTCTCTCTCTCTCTCTCTCTCTCTCTCTCTCAGTAGTTGTTCCTACTACCACTACTAGCAGGCACAGATATTATAGGACTGCCTGCTTGCTGCCCGCCTATATATTTGCCTGCCTGTCTACATCCCCCCCCCCCCTACCCGACCCCCTTCTCTCTCTGTATGTAGGAAATCGAAAAGGTCCAGGCCACTCTCGGCGAGCAGGAGGAGAAGGACGAGCAGGAGGAGGAGGACGAGCAGGAGGAGGAGGACGAGCAGGAGGAGGAGGAGGACGAGAAGGAGGAGGAGGAGGACGAGGACTCCGAGGACGAGTAGGAGGACGTCGACGAGGAGAGTCCAACTGACAAAGGGGATGCGGAGGCGGAGTTGGACGAGGTAAGCCTTTCTTTTGTTTTGGCAAAACTACTACTACTACTACTACTACTACTACTACTACTACTAGCAGGCACAGATACTCACCCCCCCCC
Source organism: Paulinella micropora (assembly GCA_019918135.1). Classification (NCBI taxonomy): domain Eukaryota; phylum Cercozoa; class Imbricatea; order Euglyphida; family Paulinellidae; genus Paulinella; species Paulinella micropora. Next base: position 94,841 of record WBZZ01001437.1, read on the forward strand.
CCCCCTCTTTGCCCTACCCGGCCCTCCCCCTCTCTCTCTCTATGTATAGAAAAGGACGCTGGAGAACCTGGCCAAGAAAAACACCACTCGCGATGCGGTGTGGCCGTTGTTCGAGGTATGTGTGTAATAGTATGTATGTATCTATGTATTTATATAATAATATGTGTGTATGCGATATCTACCCCATTACCATTTTCTCACGTTACTGGATGGTAAGACAGGGCAAAACATTACACGAAAACATACATGACCTGCCTTCCCATCCAGAAACGCTCTCTGCCTTACCGTGTTCCCCACTAGTTGCACTCAAATCCGTTGTTGAGGCAAAAGGTTTTGCAATAGGCTCTAGTGAATACCTTTTGCAATATACTCTCATACAGCTGGGCGTGCTGCAGGGGACAACATGGTGTGTATTGTGTTATGTGTGTGTGTGTGTGTGTGTGTGTGTGTGTGTGTCTGTTTGTATGTATGTATGTATATATGTCTGTAGGCCGAGAGGAAGGAGAACAAGCGCCTCGAAGATCGAATGTACGCCCATCTCTATCTCTATCTATCTATCTATCTATCTATCTATCTATCTATCTATCTATCTATCTACTTGTCTACCTAACCATCTACCTACCTACCGACCTACCTACCTACTACATATCTATATATCTACCTACCTACCTACGTACCCACCTACCTACCTACCACACGCGATAGGCGCGAGCTCGAGCATGACAAATGGGAACTGGACGACGAAGTCCAGGGTCTAAGGGTGTGTATTGTGTTGTGTGTGTGTGTGTGTTTGTATGTATCTATGTATCCATATATGTATATATGTCTGTAGAGAGACAGTGAGGCAAAGAAGCCTCGAAGGACAAAAGTACGCCCATCTCAATCTCTACCTCTGTATCTATCTATCTATCTATCTATCTATCTATCTATCTATCTATCTATCCATCTAACTATCTATCTACCTACAGGTTAGATAGATAGATAGATAGCTAGATAGCTATCTAGCTATCTATCTATCTATCTAACCTACCTACTTACGTACCTAACTATCTACCTACCTACCGACTACCTATCCACCGACTACCTACCACACGCGATAGGAACGAGTACGCATCAACAATCTGGAGACTTCAGGTGGTAAGCCTTTCTTGTGTTTACTACTACTACTACTACTACTACTACTACTACTACTGCTACTACTACTACTACTGCAAAGATATTATAGGACTGCCTGCTTGCCGCCCGGCTATTTGCCTGCCTGTCCGCCCGCTTAAATGGTTGCGTGACTGCCTGTCTGCATGACTTCTCCATCCCCGAAACAAGGAAATTGAGGAAAAGAAGCGAGAGTGCAAAAAGGTAAGCCGTTCTTGTCTTTACTACTACTACTACTACTACTACTACTACTACTACTACTGCTACTACTACTACTACTACTGCACAGATATTATAGGACTGCCTGCTTGTCGCCTGCCTATTTGCCTGCCTGTCTGCATAACTCCCCGCCCCATCCCCCCCCCCCCCCCCCCTCTCTGAGTCTCTCTCTCTCTCTCTAGGCACAAAAAAACCTCGACGAGGTGAATAAAAAATATTGGAAGATTAAGGTATGTGTGTAACATTGCGATGTCAACCCATAGGCAGATCCTTTGTTTTGCCAATGCATATGCATCTATACTTGAATTGTGTCTTTAGGAAAGAAAAGTCCTGCGCAAGGAAATCCACAAGCTGGAGGAAAAGAACAAGGTACTGGAGGAAAAGAACAAGGTACAACTCGTTTGTCTTGTCTGCACTGCTCTGACATTGGCGATGTTTGCTTGTGACCATGTCGACCCCATCTGGCATGCAGCACTGTCGTTGTTGTGTAGGCCGAGAAGGAGGAGGTGCAGCGCCTCCATGAAGCGTTCTCCGAGGCGCTGCAGCAGATCGATCACCAGAAGAGTGATGCCAAGGATCTCGAGGGTCGGATCGTCGACCTGGAGCAGGATAACACTGCTTTGAGGCTGAATGTGGCAGAGTCCACCGAGGTAAGCTGTTCTTTTGTTTTGCTAATGCATATGCATCTATATTTGAATTGTGTCTTTAGAAAAGGCGCGAGAAGATCCGCTTGCTGAAGCTTATGCAGGAGGTAATACTCGTTTGTCTTGTCTGCACTGCTCTGACATTGGCGATGTTTGCTTGTGACCAGGAGGCCCTATCGTTCTAAAGAAAAAAGCTGGAGGAAGAAGTACCTCGCTCTTCTGTCTTGTCGTATATGTACGTACGTGTGTTTGCCTGTGTAGAAGTTGAAGCTCGCGGCGGCGGTGTTGAAGTCCACCAAGCTGGAGGAAGAGGTACCTCGCTCTTCTGTCTTGCCATACACATGTACGTACGTGTGTTTTCCTGTGTAGAACCGCAAGCTCAAGGAGGCCAATGCGCAGCTGGGGGAGGACCTGTCCAAGCTGGAGCTGGTAGCGGCTATGCATACGCACATATATTTCCATCCATCCATACATACATAATATTATATATATATGTATATATATATCGAGTACATTTTCCCATTCATAAACAATCAATAACCCGCAACCCCCCCCCCCCCCGTCTCTGCTCTCTATCTAGCTATCTATGTCTCTTCTCTCTCTCTCTCTCTCTCTCTCTCTCGGATCTCTCTCTCTCTCTCTGTCTCTCTCTCTCTCTCTCTCTCTCTCTCTCTCTCTCTCTCTCTCTCTCTCTCTCTCTCTCTCTCTAGGACCTCATGTTTGAGCGGTGCAGGGCGGACACGGCGGAGGAGAGGGTGGACAAATTGGAGGAAAAATTGGAGTACGAGACGTGGGCCGCGGACCGTTCTTCTTATTATTATATTATTATTATTATTATTATTATTATTATTATTATTATTATTATTATTATTATTATTATTATTATTATTATTATTATTATTATTATTCTTCCACCCAGGTTCAGAAGGCATGTGGTCGACGGCGTTCCCGGAGCCGTTCGCGTTCCCGAAGCCGTTCGCGTTCCCGGAGCCGTTCGTATACTCCTCCGACCCGCCCGAAGGGAAGCCGCGCGACCCCGGCAAAGGTATTGCCCTTTCCCTCACCCCTTCTCCCTACAATCTCTCTCTCTCTCTCTCTCTCTCTCTCTCTCTCTCTCCAGATATCTCCTAGTGGCTCGCCACGCTCTCTTCCGTCGCCGATTTCCTCGGCACCCTCTGTTGGGTCGCCGATTTACTCGCCAACCTCTCCGGATCCGAATCTGTCGGCCTCGCCGACTTACTCGCCAACCTCTCCGGATCCATCAGCCTCGGCGCACTTGCAGCAATTGGTACTAATCCATACATACATAGTATTACATGCATACATACATACATAAATACACTCAGGCTTACCAGTTCAAGGGAAGAAGGAACCTTGATCAAGAGCGTTGGATGCCTCCGCCAGCGACGATACCGACAAGGTAAGACATTCTGCCCCCTTTTCAACTTCTGCATTTTGCTGCAACTGCGGCTTTGGTGGCTGTCGGGGAGCGGGGAGGCTCTCATACTAGTGTGCACACTCTTACTCTTATTGATTCTCATACTCAATCTCATCCTTATACCCATACTTAAGCATACACTCATACTCATACTCATATGCATACACTCATTCTCGCACTTATTATACTCATTCTTATACCCGCATACCCTCACTTATATCCCTTATACCCCGCATACCTCTTCATACCCCCGTAGTCCTCCTTTCATACTCGTACTCATACTCATACTTATACCTACCCTTCATGATCAAACATATTACTAGTAGTAGAAGTAGTAGTAGTAGTAGTAGTAGTAGTAGTAATTATTATTTTTAGTGGTAGTGGTAGTAGTAGTAGTAGTAGTAGTAGTAGTAGTAGTAGTAGATTAATTGATTGCTTGGCAGGTACCGGTAGGAGGGTGGGTACAACTGCATGCATTTTATGTATGTATTCCTGTTATTAACCCCTCGTCCCTCTTTAGACATTTCCTCGAGCCTTGAAGAGGGCTCGCCACAGCAGCCACTCGGCTCAAGACATGGCTTCAAAAGGTAACCTCTTCTTTCTTCCTTCCTTCCTTCCTTGCTTCTTTCATCCTTCGTCAAGGTGTGTGTGTGTGTGTGTGTGTGTGTGTGGCAAATGGATTGCTAAATACATGATCCTTCCGCTGTCCTTCTTCACTCATGTATTTAACCTTCCATTTGCCAATACGTTCGCCCCCCCCCCCCCCCAAAAACACGCGCGTACAGGCACTTGCGTATCCTAGGTACTGGAGCCTCCGTTTCCAAAAGAGAGGTTATTTTCATTGATCATGAGTGATGTAGCCTCCGATTGATGACTAGTAAAGCAACCCTTGTGCTCCTTATAATATTGTTACCGTGAATAGAAATTTAATAACAAATAACTAATACTAACGGCATAAAAACTAGGAATACCTATGAATAGGGACTCCGTAATCTCTAAGCAAAGTAACCCAACGACAGACAGAAACATTAGTTGTGACATTATATATCGGTGGGCCGGCCATAATATTACTTCATTGGAAGTTACTGAGTTAATATTAATATCATTTATAAAATTGCTGTGTAACCTTAATTTTTCTTCTTCTTCTTCTTCTTCTTCTTCTTCTTCTTCCTCTTCTTTCTATTATTACTTGGTTTAACTTTTGTCTTGCTTATCAAGTTTTCTGCGGCTTTACTTTTTCTCTTTTTGAAGTCATAGTATTACTAAATTCTAACAGCCTTAGTATTCAAGTAATATAATACCGTCAGGCTAATTATTGACAATTATTAATTCCATGATTACATATGTTATATTATATCATGAATAAAACGTGGCACGGTGACTTAACTCTGGAAAAAATCCTGACTCGACGCAGTGACACTTGCCCTAACTTACTGACTACAGTCACATGTTAATCGAGCGACTTTGGGAAGGTGAGGATGAGAAGCATTATATTAATAAGCCATGCATAATCAATAGACGGAGACGAGTTTTGTAGTATTAATATTAGTGACTGCAATACAAGATGACTCCACTGATATTATGATATTTATAATATTTTATTTTGTCACTAGTATAATACTACGGTCAGTGCCGTGATGATCACTTAAAGTTCCCGGCCCGGCAAAACGTCACAATTGAAAGTTGACGTCAGGAAGAAGTTAATGGCTTTTATAATACTGCTGCGGCTCAGTTGGGTTACCTGAGTGTATATTATATATATGTATATATATATATATATATATATATATATCCGATGATAGTATATTACTATTGATACTATATATATATATATGTATATATATATATATATATATTACTATTGATACAACTTGCCCCACTAGTGACAAGCTCGCTGAACAGTTTCATGTCAATTATCGACATAAAACAGTTAACAGCCGTCTAGATAAAACCATACGGTTCGGAAGTTAGTGACTTGAAAGTATCAATTCACTAACTAGTGGCGTGACTCCACAAGCTCGCCTGACAGTTTGAGAGTGGCATGTGAGAGTCAATTATCGACATAACCGTGGCATTAATAGCCGTCTAGATATATATTAATATTATATATATAATAAAAACAAATCAAAACGGCGGTGCCACGATGCAGCCAATATTAATAAAACAACGGGTGCCCAACCTCCCTGCTTTAACATCAATAGCAGCAGGAATGCTGATGGCAATTTAATGAAGGCATAACTGATTGTTTATAACTTGATTATCGAAACGCGATACGGTCGCTTGTGGAACACCAAGTGATGAGTCCAGCTTCAGACAGCCTTTATGTTAAAGGCACGCAATTCGTTGTCATAATTACAAAAAATCGTTTGCACTGATCGAAACGCAATGTCATGAAACCTTATGACAGTGCATTTCGCAAATTCTGCTACTTCTAAATATAAGAAATATACGTTCGAGGCAACCCGATTGTTCTTACCTAGCTATCTTTCAGTTAGAGGTTCCAGTCGTTCATAATATACGCTCAGGTAAACCCCTAAATACGACTCGATCACCATGGGCCTTACTACGAAAATTGCGCCAGGACATGCTGCTTTGCGCCCTCAGCAAATTAAGGAAGGCACGGTAGCTTTCCGAGCCCGAAGTGTGACCAGCTGACAAATCGTGCGCACGTGGAAGGATGTGGCTGGGAAAAGCGTGCAGCGATCCCATGCTAGGGCAAGTCGCAGCGTACGGCGATGAATGCATATAAGTGTTGAAACTATAAGGCGCTGTACACGCTGTACACGGTGGAACAGTGCGGAACGAAGTGGTGAACGCACAAGCTGCGCCAGGAACACAGGGAAAAGATGGGGTCGAGGTATGTGCGGCCGGGGAAGGGGCACGGGCGCTCGCAGGGCAAGCAGCATACACATGTGGAGCATGCGTAGGGTCAGGGCATTGTCCGGCATGCGCGGCCGGGGCGCTCGCAGGGTGAGGGTGAGAAGCATCATCTTGGGTCGAGGTATGTGCGGCCGGGGAAGGGGCAGGGGCAGGGGCGCTCGTTGGTAAGAATACACATGTGGAGCATGCGCAGGGGCAGGGGAACGTCCGGCATGCGCGGCCGGGGCGCTGCTGCGCATTGCGCTGTTCGTTCCTCTGGCGAGTGTCGACCTGGACGGGCGAAGCGGAAGGCGTTGGGCGAGTCGGGCGATCGCGCTGTCGCTTGTAGATAGCAGCCGACGAGGGCTTCGTGACGCGTTCCATCCATCGGGACGCTTTCCATCCATCGCATTCCATCTTGCACATGTGCAGCACGCGCAGGGGCAGGGGAATCTGCCGCATGCGCGGCCGGGGTCGGATCAAAATTTACAGTTGGGCAAACCTTTCGCTTTTTTCTCTGGCGTGCAAGTCTCGGTTTTTTGGGGGGGGGGGGGGGGAAGGGGTCACCATCTCCTCTATTACGCTTGATCCTGATATCAACAGAACAACACAATAAACCGATCAACTCAAAGATGTTCGGTCAGTATTGCTGTAGCAAAGTGAAAATATATCGCAGCACCCACCTGGATGAGCTCGGGCTCGCTCCTTTTTTATTGCCTCTGAACCTGAGGCAAAAATCCCACTGCATGGGGATTGCGGCGGCGATATCAACGCTAGAGATCGGGACAGGCTTGCCACTAGCGACATCGCATTTTGTAATTGTGTTGCCTAATGAAGAAAAAGACAAAAATTTCGAAAGGGAAAGCTGCAGACAAGAACTTACCAAGTCAGGTGTTCGGGAGGAAGCAGCTGGCAGAGGCGCCACCGATTTGGGAGGAGAAGGAAACGCCTCGGCCGCACATCGATCGGCTGCCGTAGCAGCTGCTGTCTGCACTGCCAGCTGCAGCAAAAAAAATTTGAAGTGTCAGTGTGAAAAATATAGAAAGAAAATGCAAGTTAGTATATTTACCAGGCTAGTCTTGGAAGACGGCACGGCTGGACTGGCTGAGGACGAGGCAGAGACGGCAGTGCTGGCTAAGGACGAGACAGCTGGGCTGGCTGGAGGCGAGGCCGAGACTGGGCTGGCTGGGGACGGGCGAGCTGAACTGGTTGCAGGTGAGCCAGCTTGGCTGGCTGGAGGCGAGGCCCACGTAGCAGTTGCTGTCGGCACTGCCAGCTGCAACAAAATTTTTTTGAAGTGTCAGTGTGAAAAATATAGAAAGAAAATGCAAGTTAGTATATTTACCAGATTAGTATTGGAAGACGGCACGGCTGGACTGGCTGAGGACGAGGCAGAGACGGCAGTGCTGGCTAAGGACGAGACAGCTGGGCTGGCTGGAGGCGAGGCCGAGACTGGGCTGGCTGGGGACGGGCGAGCTGGGCTGGCTGCAGGTGAGGCCGAGACGGCTGGGCTAGCTGGAGGCGAGGCTGAGACGGCCAGCCCAGCCGTCTTGGCCTCGCCTCCAGCCTCGCCTCCAGCCAGCCCCGCTTTCGAAGCGACTGTCACTGCGGGCTGCAACAAACATTTGAAGCATCAGTTTGAATAATATTTTAATATATAATGTAACACAGAACAGATAAGAAGGCAGGGAGAATGTACCGGGCTAGGCTCGGAGGCGGTGCCCTCTGCCACCACTTCAGCCTGTAAATTCAAAGCACCAACATGACGAATACATTAAATGTACGAAGACATACGGAGGCATAAACCTTGCCTTGGAGATATACTTGATCTCCTTGCGTCACAAACTCCACTTTGGCAGTTTTATAATATGCTTGAGAGCACAATACTATGCCGGAAAACCGGCATGAGCCAGAACCTCCCATCGGAAGTCTTGTTTTATACCCCACCGCAGAGTATCCGCTATCTAGAAGAAGTGGGATAGAAAACTGTGCGCCGCAGGATCGTCATTTCTATCTACTAGCATGATATATGCTATTCGACGATGCAACTTCGATAACAAAGATATGATTCTTTGTTTTGATTTTAAGGGCCACGTGGCCCAGAACAAATAGACCACCAGGTCATCTTTCCAGTCATCGGGAACCCAGTTACCTAACTCGGCATCCCTGCTCCACAGAACCGTAGCTTCGGCGGGCTGCCCCGGTCCATACTTCTTCCAATTGAGGTTGAAGACGTCTTGGTACTCTGCGATCTCCACACCGGCCAGCTTTGCAAAGATCATTGACTTGGCAACGCAAAGCACGTGACCTAAGGTAGAAGTAGGTAGATAGAGGTGGAGGGTGGTAGATGGTAGACAAGTGGAAAGTTCGGTACCTGGGCCACAACCAAGATCTACCAATGCGAGCGTTCCGCGTATGACCTCGGGAATTACACTCAGCAATGTTAATATTGCCTTGGGTTGTAAATACCCAGGGGTGAGAGCCGTCTCCGGCTTTGCCAAAGTCACTCAGCTTCCGCCAGCCGTGTCCGACAAGTTTCAGTAATGAACTTGGCGGGTCGACGAGGATGCCAGGATTGGGGGTATCGCAGGCTTCGTCTTGACACTTCTCGCACGTGAAAGTGGAGAAGCTCTGGTAATTGTAGCATCGCCAGTTCGGCATGTTATTCCATGCTTTGAATGCCTGCACATAAGGATTATGAGCTTCGTTGGCGACCCCCCCCCCCCCCCTCCCCTAATATTGCAACGGTATATCCTTCTGGAGTACGAGAGCACATACATGCTTACTTAAGCTTACATTTACAGTTGCATTACATGATCAATAACAATAAAAAAACATTTGTGTTGTCAATGATATGCATGATCATCATGCCAGGGACCTTGCATTTTGCAGCCTGATCCTTGCGTGGCTTCTTGCTATTGCATGTTCATGAGAAACACCCCCGGCACACACACGCACACACACAATTCAAAGGAGTTTATAGATGCTTAAAGAAAACAAAACCTGGTACCTATGTTGTCGAGTGTGGCGAAGTTTACTCGTCGCTTGACTGCGTCGGATCGCGTAACTCGTGCAGCGCTCCTCAGATCGAGGGTCTCAATCTCGTCGATACTGTCGACTGATTTTAGTTTGTACTTTTTCCAAGCTTGGACACAGGTCTTAAACTTGTCGTCATCTCTATGAAGTAGCCTGCACTCCTCTTGTGCTTGCCTGCCCAGCACACTATTTTTCCAGGTAACATAGTTTCTGGAGCCGCCTTCATTACCCTGCTTCTTTTCTGTTGGTTTTGGTAGCAAAGCTTTCGTCGCCTTGCGCGCCTTGTGAGGGTTGGTAATGTCCGGCGGGATTTTCTTTGCGCATTTGCGTTTTGCCGCTTTGCCTGTCTTGCTGGATGGTGTCAAAGCCAGCGCTCGAAGATTAGGGGCTTTCGACGGCGCTCGAAGTTTAGGGGCTTTCGGCGGTGATGTCTTGGTTGGTAGGCTGGTGCCCTGTTCACACGTACCCCTGCCAAAGACGAGGTTGCCCTTCTGTAGACAGGACACAGCAAACCAAAAAAATATATATGTAACACTTTCCGACAATGCGTAAATAGAATACCTCGTCCATGTGGGTAGGTAACGGGCGCGGTTGTTCCCTCCGTGGGTGCTGAACCCAGAACGTCTTCTGGTAATTGAAGGTGAAGAAATTGCGCCATGAGGACACTGACACCTCGGAAGGTCTTAAAGCGAAAGGTAACATTCGCTTGCCCCTCCGGCATGTGACCTACCAAGCCACCCGCCAAAGATGCTAAAGGTAGATTCCGCAGATTGTGCGGCACATCGTCCGGCATGAAGCCGTTGGCGAAGGACTTCCTGTGTCTATCCAGGAGCGTGACAAGAGTATTCCCACATTTAATAGTAAACTCGCCTGGATTAGCCAGGAGTTCGTCGTATCCGGGTTCGCCTTTGTTTAAATACTGGCCCCAGTATATGAGCACTTTGGATTGATGGCTCCCGTCGAGCATATTCCCGGCCTCCCCGTCTACCTGGCCGACTCGGCCGGAATTTAATGCCATGGTCTTCATGTGCAGACCAGTCAACTTGCCCTGGGCATTCGGGTCTTTTTCTGCATTATAAATCTGCAACTTTTAGCGATTCTTTGTTGCTTTGCGTTGTGGCTTGGGGTGCGGGTTGCGAGGTCTGGCTGAACTGACACTAATAGCAGCAGCAGCAGACGTGGTGGTGATGGCGACTTTGCTGGCGCAAATCTGTGGAGCAGGCTCTTGCACCTAATGTCTTTATCCTGTGCTTGCACAGTAGCAGCATGCACTTCTTGAACGTCTAAGGTTTCTGCTGTGCTCGGTGTAGGCGTAGCTGCCGGTTGAGACTGGTGATTGCGGTCGACCGTGTCCTCACTTTCTTCCGCAACACTGTCGGTGTTGGTGTTACGGCAAGTCGTCTCCATGACATTGTCTTTGGTTGCGCCCTCCATATCAGTGCCGCTGTCCGTACTAGCATCAGGAAGGTTTCGTGGGGAACCTGGAGGTACCCAAAACAGTCGGCAGTCTGCCTGCTCCTTGTTTTTAGCTGGACAGGGACAGATTTCTTCTGGCCCCTGGGCACTCAATGCACAGCCACGTTTGTCCGGGCATAATGCTATCCAACCTTACCTTTTGACAGTGCCGAATCATGTATTCCAGGTGCAGTTGATGCATCTGCAAAAGCTTGTCAATGTCCCGCGCCGTCGGGACATAACCTTGAACATGTTTTTCTGCCAACTCGCGGGCTTCCAGATGCCATGAATGCACATGGTAGCTGTATTCAATGTATCCCACGGTGTCTGAAATCACAACAAATTTCACACAGATAGATTAGATAGATAGAAAGATTAGAATCTTATATATATATACATATATATATATAGAGAGAGAGAGAGAGCGCGAGAGCGAGAGCGAGAGCGAGAGAGAGCGAGAGAGAGCAAGCGAGAGAGAGCAAGCGAGAGAGAGAGAGAGAGAGAGAAGAGTAAGATACATGTATGTTTTCGCGTAATGTTTTGCCCCCTGTCTTACAATCCAGTAACGTGAGAAAACGGTAAGGCAGAGAGCGTTTCGAGGAGGCAGGCTTGATGTACTACAAGTATACATTAAGCCTGCCTGATCAGTAAAGGCCAGATATAAGCGGCCTGGCAAGGTACAGCTCTGCATATCCGAAGTCATAGGCATCCATTCCATCCCGCCGCCCATCGGCGACTGGGTAGCGGGCTGAGAAAGGGCACTACGCCCCGATAGATTAGATAGATAGATAGATAGATAGATAGATAGATAGATAGATAGATAGATAGATAGATAGATAGATAGATGCTCGCACAGTAGCAGCATGCGCACCTTCAACGACCATGTGCTGGTCGGGTTTCGCTTCCGAGTCGCAATCACTTCCAGTGATGTCGAGCTTGGTTTGCAGCTCGGTGCCGCTCTCCGTACTGGGAGGCTGTCGAGTAGTAGCAGCATGCGCAACTGCTAAGGCTTGCTCCACTGCCGCCTTTATAGATAGATATAGATATAGATATAGATATAGATATAGATATACCATGTGCTGGTCGGGTTCCGCTTCCGAGTCGCAATCACTTCCAGTGATGTCGAGCTTGGTTTGCGGCTCGGTGCCGCTCTCCGTACTGGGAGGCTGTGGAGTAGTAGCAGCATGCGCAACTGCTAAGGCTTGCTCCGCTGCCGCCTTTATAGATAGATATAGATATAGATATAGATATAGATATAGATATAGATATAGATATAGATATAGATATAGATATAGATATAGATATAGATATAGATATAGATATAGATATAGATATAGATATAGATATAGATATAGATATAGATATAGATATAGATATACCATGGTCGGGTTTCGCTTCCGAGTCGCAATCACTTCCAGTGATGTCGAGCTTGGTTTGCGGCTCGGTGCCGCTCTCCGTACTGGGAGGCTGTGGAGTAGTAGCAGCATGCGCAACTGCTAAGGCTTGCTCCGCTGCCGCCTATAGATAGATATAGATATAAATATAGATATAGATATAGATACAGATATAGATATAGATATAGATATAGATATAGATATACCATGTGCTGGTCGGGTTCCGCTTCCGAGTCGCAATCACTTTCAGTGATGTCGAGCTTGGTTTGCGGCTCGGTGCCGCTCTCCGTACTGGGAGGCTGTGGAGTAGTAGCAGCATGCGCAACTGCTAAGGCTTGCTCCGCTACCGCCTTTATAGATAGATAGATATAGATATAGATATAAATATAGATATAGATATAGATATACCATGTGCTGGTCGGGTTCCGCTTCCGAGTCGCAATCACTTCCAGTGATGTCGAGCTCGGTTTGCGGCTCGGTGCCGCTCTCCGCACTGGAAGTGGTAGGCGACTCGGCCGCGTGCTCTTGAAAGTGGACGCCAGTCAACTTCTCGTGCAGGTGGTTCCTGCCTCTTAATATGTCTTCCTCGATCGTGCGAGGATGCAAGCGCTCCCAGGTTGTCATTGACCCACTTTCATGTCCCAAAAAACTTGTCGGGTTTCGCACAAACCTTTGAATATGCATCATTGTATGGATTCCGCAATCGGAATCAGTTTGTCCTGGAACGGGTATGTCCACATATCCAATATGTGTTTCCCCAGCGTCTAAAAAGTCCACTTGTCTCAGAGCAGCTATCCAGCGCGCTGTCACTTCGGCTGTCTTGAAGCCTTGCGCAGCGGTGTAACATGGCTTTGAGTCCAGTACCATAATGAGGGGTAGTTTCCGTGTCGCACGAGAGTGCAGCAGGGGAAGAAGTCCGTGCTGGTCTCCTGGGCCTTCGTGCTGCAGGGAGGTTGTCAAAATGAGACAAGCCCAATGTGACTGGGCTATCCATAACGGAGCCAGTACATGATCATAAGACTCCGCATTTCCCACAGATCGCTGCAGTCCTTTTGCTGCATTGGCATGGCCATCGGTAATTTGGTAGGCCTGGCCAGGGCCTATCAGTAGGCTTCTTTTCTCTCTGCCTTCTTCTTCCAAAGTGGACATGAACCATTCTATGATGTCCCCTACGGTCCAGGTTCCCGGGGAGCAAAGGGCCTCAACATCTTTTGCGTCTATAGCAGACGCAAAATTCCGTTTCAAGCGCCAGGCCTTGGTCTGTTGTGGTGGAGGTCGGCAAGGAGGTTGACTGTCGAGACTGTATTCCACTGCTGCTCCCACCGCGGCCGATGTGAACGCCGCTACCGCCCCGCTTCAGAGCACGCAGCGTCCAACGCAACTGCTGCAGCAGCAGGCCGCGCGACGGGGTTGATTGATCCGTCCTACATACAATACCGAGCGTGCATGTAGGTATGTATGTATGTTATGTATGTTATGTTATGTATGTATGTTATGTATGTTATGTTATGTATGTATGTATGTATATATGTATGTATGTATGTATGTCCCTCACCACTGGGTTGATTGGGCCGTCCTGCATACAACACCGAGCGTGCATGTAGGTATGTATGTATGTTGTATGTATGTATGTATGTATGTATGTATGTATGTTATATCTGTTATGTATGTATGTATGTATGTATCTATTTCGGTGTTTACCTCAGTGGCTGCCACAGCACGCTCTGGAGCACGGGCGGAAGCGTTGACGCACGGGAATATCAGCGAGGCATCCGCGGGGGCGGTAACGGCGTTTGCGTTATCGGCCTCGGTGGGAATAATAGTCGCATTGCATACGTCCCAATGCGAGGGACGTTTGCGACTGCCTTGGGTCTCAGCATGCCTCGGGGCCTGAAGTGCGGCAGCGGCGCAGGCAGCTATAACAAAGGCAAAACATACACGTACATTCAGCTTTTCTCCTTGTTTCCAACCACACATAACAACGTTTAAAGAAAAAGGAAGCTACCATGAGGTCCTCGGGCTTCTTCCCCCAGGAAATTGTCATCTCCAAAAGGAGGAAAGCCGCACACTTTGCAGCTCTGGTCTTCAAAACTTTGTTTTGAAATGTTTGCTTCCTCGATCAATGCTGTCGGGTACGACAGCACAGAGAGTCCAGCAACGTCCTCTGGATCAACCTCCAAGAGGAGATTGAAGTGCTGGGCTGAAAACAGTAGGGTTACTGTTGAAACCAGAAGCAGCGGAAGGCCGACTGCGGTCCTCGCCTGTAAAAGAAAAATATGCTTATATTAATAGATGGACAGAAATATATATATATATATATATATATATATATATGTATATGTATATAATATGTATATTATATATATATGTATATATAGCTTGTGATATAAAAGTATACAACACTGCACATATATACAATTTTGTTATGTATATCATTTACATGCACGCGCATGATACTCTTAAATTTACCTTCTCAACGGCGGAGGAAATGGGTTCCTTGAACTCTGGAATGATGATGTGTGCCTTTGCTTCATGCGCAAATATCAGCAAAGCTTCGCTCGAGGCTTCGCCTGCACCTTTCACGACAAATAGATCATCAACTTTTACAATAATAATACTAATAATAATAATAATAATAATAATAATAATAATAATAATAATAATAATAATAATAATAATAATAATAATAATAATAATAATAATAATAATAATATCAGCACGCATGCTCGTTTAGCTAAATGAATGATGTATGAAATATCACACACATATATGACCTTCTTCCTGCGGCGCGCATGAATCAGGCATGTACAGCACCAGCCAGCGGTTGTCAAGATTCTTGCTATCTTGATAGGACAAGTGCACCACTGTCATATTGAACAGTGATGCAAAAAACCTACACACAAAGTTTACATTATATTCACTTTGTATGTAAACAAAAAATGAAGTATGTTAGTATGTCTATGCAATCATGTTTGTTTGTTATGTGTATGTATGATTGAGAAGGAGAAGGAAGAAGGAAGGAAGAAGGAAGAAGGAAGGGAGAAGGAAGGAAGAAAGAAGGAAGGAAGGAGGAAGGAAGGAGGAAGGAAGAAGGAAGGAAGAAGGAAGGAAGGAAGAAGGAAGAAAGAAGGAAGAAGGAAGGAAGAAGGAAGGAAGAAGGAAGGAAGAAGGAAGGAAGGAAGAAGGAAGGAAGAAGGAAGGAAGAAGGAAGAACAGAAACTTACTGCAAATCTTCCTGATTCATCCATTCTCTGGATTTGAAGTGCTCCACCTTGCCTTCCGCAGTTTTCTTGCACGCCTTCGTAAAAGGCGTATCATCCTTTTCGGGGGTGGCGACGATGCCGGTGTACAATCGGCTACCAGTCCACACAGAGAAGAAGACTAAAATGTAGAATCGCAGTGAGTGAGAGAGAGAGAGAGAGAGAGAGAGAGATGATAATGAAATAAAAAAACTTACCCAAACGACCACGCAGCTGGTCCACCTTGCTTGCGTCCAGGTAATCGTAGCAGTCACTGAAGTTCTTCAAAGAAAATTGTTTTATCCCTACTTCAAATAGGGATTGGAAACCGCAGTTTCCATTGCCAACCGAGTAGTTGGCAAGCTTCAAGAAAATTTTTATATTTGCAGGTGATGGCAACCCGCAAGATCGGTTGCTGGCTTCACCCAGCAGCAAAGCTTCGTCCAAGGACATTCTAGATTTGCTTTCTTGGATCATGGAACCAGTGCTGAACGGATCAGAGTAGTGACAGTAGGCTTTTGAATTCAGTAGAGAACTGATTTCTAAGCCAAATTTACAGTCGTCAAACTGTCAAAGTAGTCAAATTTGAAAGTAGTTTTAATTCAAAAAGTGGTAGTTGACGCGCCATCCATCCCAAAGTGGTAGTTGTTGGTTCCAACACTTTCAAAAACTTTGCAGGTAATTTTGAAGTTATAATTTACTTTTTTATTCAAAAAACTTTCAAGACGTGTAGGGTCTTTTAAAAACTTTGCAGGTAATTTTGAAGTTATAATTTACTTTTTTATTCAAAAGACTTTCAAGACGTGTAGGGTCTTTCCTCCTACGGCTAGTAGACGGGAAAAACAGTATTTTTGAAGGCTAATGCCGTCATTCAAAAATTTGCGCAGTTGCACAGGTTACTACGGGAAAGTGGCATAAAACACCAAAATTTGCGTAGGGCTGCCTCTCCCAAATACTCCCCCACCACATTATATGGTTTTTTTCTTGGTGATCTATATTTCTGACCGGTGTGCTAACATTTCTGACTGGTAGGCTAAAATTTTCAAAAAAGGGACCGGCCTGTTTACAGCTTGAGCGACGTATCTGACAAAACTTTTGGGCACTGGGGTACTGCGCGGCTGGCACTGGGGTACTGCGCGGCTGGCACTGCGTACAGGTACGCACATAATTAAATACAGGTACGCACAGCGCAGCAAAACGCGCTTAAATATCTCGTGTCCACTGTCAAGTGTAAAGCTAGCAAGCCCTAGGGGATTGTCCTCCATGCATGCATGCATCACACCATGTATCGACCATGCATGCATCAGTGGCATTCACCCATCACCATCTATCATAGCAATCTATGCGTTTCACCATGATTGCCATGCCACATTATATGGTTGTTTCCCAGCATAGTATATGTTGGCGTCCCCCTCCACCACTCCCGTGTGGTGGGTTTCGGTTTGGGTGAGTTTGGGGGTGTGAATGGTAGGCTAAAATTTCTGACTGGTGGGATGAAATTTTCAAAAAAGGGACCGGCCTGTTTACAGCTTGAGCGACGTATCTGACAAAAAGGGACAGGCCTGTTTATATATTGAGCGACGTATTAATATTTCATATTCTTGCAACAGCCCCCCCAGCCCCCCCCCCCCCCCCACCACTCCCGTGTGATTTTTTTTCCACTGTCAAGTGTAAAGCTAGCAAGGCCTAGGGGATTGTCCTCCATGCATGCATGCATCACACCATGTATCCACCATGCATGCATCAGTGGCATTCACCCATCACCATCTATCATAGCCATCTATGCGTTTCACCATGATTGCTATGCCACATTATATGGTTGTTTCCCAGCACAGTATATGTTGGCGCCCCCCCTCCACCACTCCAATATGGTGTGTTTCGGTTTGGGTGAGTTTGGGGGTGTGAATTGTGGGCTAAAATTTCTGACTGGTGGGCTGAAATTTTCAAAAAAGGAACCGGCCTGTTTACAGCTTGAGCGACGTATCTGACAAAAAGGGACAGGCCTGTTTATATATTGAGCGACGTATTAATATTTCATATTCTTGCAACAGCCCCCCCCCCCCCCCCAGCCTCCCCCACCACTCCCGTGTGGTGTTTTTGATTAAATGCGACAGGTACGCATGCGCGCATACGTAAATACAGGTACGCATACGCAAATACAGGTACGCACAGCGCAGCAAAGCGCGCTTAAATATATCGTTTCTAAAAGTATATCGTATGCAAGTGTGTCAGTCTGGTCACTTTCACTGAAACCTAACCAATCTTTTAGCGGCGGGGCCGGCCTGAAAGATCAAGGGAAAATATTTTAGACTGGCCTGCCTGTCTTTTTTCGGAAAACACAACTTTTTGAGGCGGGCCGGCCTGTTCTTTTTGCTGAAACTCAACTTTTTTTCAATATGAATTCCACTTGGAAAAAACAGGCCGCACTGTTATGGAAAAAAGTTTTTGAAACTTTCCCTAGTCTCTAGAGTCTGTAGTGGTAAAAATAAAAAACTCTTTAGGACTGGCGATTCCCTTGTGTGTTTTTTTCTAATCTAGCTGATAGGCTAATTCTATACTAGCTAGACTAGCTATAGCTAGTATAGAAGGGCGATCCACTGTACTCTGTCATATTCTCGTTTCTAAAAGTATATCGTAGCCAAGTGAGTCCGTCATCACTTCAAGGACCTAACCACTTTTTTAGCGGCGGTGCCGGCCTGAAAGATCACGAAAAGAACATTTTGGACTGGCCTGCCTGTGTTTTTTGCGGAAACACAACCTTTTTTCAGTATGAATTTCACTTTGAAAGAATCGGGCCGCCCGGTTTTTCTATAGAAAAAGAAAATGTCTGCAATGTTTTGTTTTCCTGCACACAGACACATATTTTGTCGTTTATGCTACCGTGCTGCGGTAGCATAAACGAGAGTGACAAATTTGTTTGACAGGAAAATAAGGAATGCGAACTGTAAACGTTGAACATATCAAAGAACGATATTGGCCCTGAAGGTGCTGCTGCGATCGCAAATATGCTTAAGGTACCTCGAACGCCTTGCCGATAGCTTTCGCGCCATCGGGTCCGATTTTGTTGCCATCGAGCTTGAGGGTCTGCACAGTGTTGTTCACCTACGTAATAAATAAGTAAGCAAATAAATAAATAAATAAATAAATAAATAAATAAATAATAACAACAATAACAATAATAATGATAACAATAACAATAATAATAATAATAATAATAATAATAATAATAATAATAATAATAATAATAATAATAATAATAGTGTATCTCTTGCCAATTGCTGAGCCAAAAGGCCATGTGCATCCAGTCCTCCATTCCATAAGGAAAGTCTCCACACCAATCGGTGGAATAAAGGAAGTGACGGCATAGAAC
This sequence comes from Paulinella micropora, assembly GCA_019918135.1. Classification (NCBI taxonomy): domain Eukaryota; phylum Cercozoa; class Imbricatea; order Euglyphida; family Paulinellidae; genus Paulinella; species Paulinella micropora. The sequence goes on from WBZZ01001437.1 coordinate 113,647, forward strand.
ATTACTCTAGGAGCTTTATACCAATCAGCCCATTGAAAGGACCAATGGCCTATGTACTCCCTAATAATAATAATAATAATAATAATAATAATAATAATAATAATAATAATAATAATAATAATAATAGTGCTTTTCAGTCCATGGCGAATGCATTTCTGCACATGTGCCTCCATCATCTCAGCCGCGAGGGGAGTACGAAGATTTGACGAAGGCTCCACTGACACCCCCGCAAGGCAGCTCCAAGCCTTCCAGACAGACCAATACTTTCAAAGAAAATATCCTTTGAAAATACTGGCACCGACGGGAATCGAACTGGCGGTAGGTCCCAGATGGTAGACCTTAACCACTGGGCTATCGCGGTGCCAATAATAATAATAATAATAATAATAATAATAATAATAATAATAATAATAATAATAATAATAATAATAATAATAATAATAATAATAGTGCTTCTCTGTCAATGGCTGATGCATTTCTGCACATGCGCCTCCATCGTCTCACCCGTGAGGGGAGTACGAAGAATTGACGATAAGCTCTAATGACACCCCCGCAAGGGCAGTTCCAACACTTCCAGACGGGCCGGTATGTTCAATGAAAATACTGGTCCAGACGGATCGGTATGTTCAATGAAAATACTGGTGGCACCGACGGGAATCGAACTGGCGACAGGGCCCAGATGGTAGAACTTGACCACTGGGCTATCACAATAATAATAATAATAATAATAATAATAATAATAATAATAATAATAATAATAATAATAATAATAATAATAATAATAGTAATAATTCAGGTTTAGGCCAGTCAACGTTACTACGTGTGATTAACCTATACACGTGAAAAACATAGAATTGACATGCTATGGTGGGAGCCTATTTGCTCGCAAAGCGGGTCCAAAAATAACAAGCCACTGCCCGTGAAGTTCGCAGTGACAGTAACTTGGAAAAAATTTGTCTGCACTGGACTTTATCTTTTTGTAACGAGAATATGACAGGGGATCGCCCGTCTATAGCTAGTACTACAGTCTTACTACTACAGAAATACAAAAAATACATTAGAAGAAACACACTATGTGATCACACGTTCCAAATAGTTTTTATTTTTACCACTACAGACTAGGTAAAGTTTCAATTTTTTTATATCTGACAGACAACTCTATCGGAGATGCAGGTGCCAGTGCACTCGGAACAGCTCTCAAGGTACCTCCAGCGCGGTTTAAGACGGGAAGCAATTGCGTAGGTTTTTGTCCAACTGGTTGTGAGCCTTGGTGCGTTTCCTGTGCAACTGATCGCAGACAAGGACCTTCGTTCAAGGGGGTGTGGGGTCTACTTTAATGACATCGTTCAGGAAAGTACGCATTTCTGTGCATATATAGTTAGCTTGCAAATAAAGTTTGTGAAATCGGGGCGCAGATAGGCGTCTGAATTAAAATATACGTGTTCTTACTGTTTTTAAAAATTAATCATTTTATGCATATCTTCAAGAAGTCACCACTATAAGAAAAACAGTGATAAGTCCGAGTCATATACATATCTTCAAGAAATCCCCACTATAAGAAAAACAGTGATAAGAAACATTTCATGTATCCTTTCTTCATAGTCTTCTTTCTAGTTCCTGTTCCTTTCCCTCCCCCTTTTTTGTTAGTGGTGGCGTGTTTATACCTACAGTTAGATCTATCACAGCTGCCTGACTGTTCAAACATTGTAGTACACCCCAGACACACTACGCGACTGACCCCTCTGTATGATCAAAACGACACTCATCCCCCCACTTGCATCCACTCTCTTTGTGAAACCAAAAACAGATGCATCTCTGCCGTTCCTCTCTTTTGTTTGCATCTTTTCCTGCGTGTGCTTTTTCTTTCTTCATCATCTTCTCTCTTTCTTTGTTTCTGTCTATTTTTAACGCTTTTTCTTCCAGCTCCTCCCTCCTCAAAAGCCATGCATGCTGCTTCTTATTCATCTTCAGCGTGCTCATCCATCCTCCCCAATCCTTTCTCACCCCCTCTGACGCATACTCAGGGTTTTGTAAGGCATTGTTCTCTTGGGTGTTTTATGGCATACTGCCTTTAGCTCTTCATCTAACGCAATAAACGCATCAAACTGCGGAGCATAATCACATCCCTCATCAAACGTCCATGCATTCATCGTATTTATCTTATCTTGCACATCCTCCTCACTCACCTTACCAAACCTTTTGGTTAGTCTTGCCCACACAATGTGCAAGTTCTGACCAAAGTCTGGTGAGGTGTCTCTCACCAAATCTGCCACACTCCTCTTGGCTAAGAAATTACCTACTAGCTTATCAAACCGTGACAAACGAAAAAGCTTCCTCTCTCTTCCTTTCCATCTCATGCTCCAAACTCTCCTCATATGCGACTATCATTCTGTCTTCCTTCTCTTTTCCCTCTACTTGCTCCTTGCTCTTCGTCCTGATTGTTGTCGTTGCTTGTGTGGAATATTAATAAGTAGGTGAAGGCTGACTGCTCCCTCTCCCCCTCTCCTCCACCTGCTCTTCTCCTCTCTTTTGGTCCCTCTTACCACTATCTCCCCCTCTTACCACTATCTCCCCCTAAAGTAGGCTGCCTTTCTGTCTCAGTAAAATAAGAGGTAAGGTTTTCCTTGTCTGACTCTGACTCTGAGTTTAACTCATCTTCCTCCTCCTCTCTCAACCCGGCCCTATCTTTCCTCCAACGGGAAAAACCTTCGTAACTGCTTCTGAAGATAAACAGGCACTCGGGGCGTCCCCCTCCTACCCGCTTGCGACTTCCACAGAACAGAAATTCAACAGTACTGAAATTCCCGCCAGTCCAACTGCCGACGCACAAAAGATGTAGCTCTAGAAAATTGACCTACGAAACTGCCTGATATGGGTAATAAGAGTAATGGTAAAAAGCTGGTGCCACCAGTACCAGAAAAAGTCACGCCTCTAACTTGATTGACTATTAATAACTAATAATACTACTAACCGTGGCGATTACTGCTAACGTATTAAATAGCAATACGGACATAACTGAGGAGGAAGGGTCTAATTAATTGTCCAATGCTCCCCCTTAATTAGAATCCCTTACGAGTCAGTGTCCACAACACAATGTGCAACTATAGCTAACAACTAGATAGGTAAATAAGCAAAGCGCAAAGTGAGCTATCCTACGTCTCCTGTGGAATTCGGCAATAGCTACACTATATCAACTAAAGCGCGATATGCACAACAGTGCATGATATATGATTAAAAGAAAGCAGAGGTGCTAGCTTACGTCTCCACAACATATGGAGTTAGGCAATCTAGTACCTAATATTAATTATAGTACTAATATCTATCCCCTTGCTATTGGGAACCTACCAAGAGTCCTATCCAAAAGTCCTCGTTGTAGAAAGTCCCAACGTGGAAGACTGTCCCCAATGCGCGCGATCCCCTCCGCCGCCGCAGCTAGTCACAAGCGACGGGACGCACCAGCCGAAGGTAAGGTTCCCCGCGCGCCTGCTTCGTGTTGATATCCGCGAGGTTGTCGGCCGACGCCACCTTCTCGTTGATCACCAACCACGCGTCCACCTTCTGGTTGACGATGGCGCAGCGCAGGTCCACGTGCCCGAGCTTCCTAGAAAATATATTAGTATCGGCGAGATCCAGCGCGCCCTGGTTGTCGCCGTACAGGATAGGGGGCTGCCCCCACCCGTACGGCCCCAGCTCATCATGATCAGCGAGCCGGCAGTCCGCGATCCCCTGCACAATTTATGACTTTGTCTTGCCCGTGATATGCTTCCACCATCGCGTACACCTCAGCCTCGCATGAGGAGGTTTCTGGGCTGCAGGCACCAGACGCGCGCCAGCCGCCTGCTCTTCTTGATCCCCGCTCCCGGGCACAGCCGCCACCAGCTCGTCACGGACCATGCTTGCCTTCTCTTCCAAGCGGGCGCTCAGGGTCACATCCTTGGGCAGGGCCACGGACACGTTCCGCTTAAGGCAGAACGGCAGCACAGAGCCACCGAGAAAGAAATGGAAGCCCGCTAAGCGGGCACGGCGATCTTCGGCTGTATCCTTCCAACTTGAGTCAGCCCATGACATCAAGCGGGTACCGTTCACCTTGGTGAAACGAATGCCTTTAGATCAGGTACCATAAAGGTACCGCACGACCTGTTCGGCCTGCTGGTAATTAAATAACTCAGGCTTGGATGCATGGGTTGCTACTTCCCCTAAGTGAGCCCAAAACCTCGTGCCGAGTAATGCGTGTCCATAACAGGACACCTACGATATGCTGCGGAGAGAACTGCTCTAATACTGATTGCTTACCTGCCCGCACCCCCGGCATCAGCCACGGCGAGTCGGCCGTAGCTAAACCGGTGCACTGAAGCTTCTCAACTGCCTCTTTGATAAAATCTTCCTGGGAGATCTTGATCGTCCGGCCTAGCCGACAGTCCTCCTTGTATTCTATGTTCAGGCCTGCCACCCCTGTCGGCGCCTCTTGCTTACTAATAAAGACTCTAAAGGCCTTCTTACCCGCGGCTAGGAACTCTGCTTCTACCTCCTTGCTACTGAACGCTGCCATCATGTCGTCCACATGCACGAAGACAAAGTCTGTTTGTCCCTTCCGGTTTGCCAACGCCAAAAGAAGCAAGGAAAAGCAACATGAGCCTTAAAGCCTAAACCTTCTAAGAAAGGGACTACTTAAATGTACAGCCACATCTTGCGGCCCGCGTCCGGTCTATCGTAGAGGGCTTTGAACATTTCCCACACATACCCCGGCTCTTCTAAACCAAAAGGTGGTACGATGTAAGTGGGGCGATAACCCTGCTCAGCTGCAGACGCTTCCGTGTACGCGGTGCCAACGTCCCACTTTGACAGGACTAAGCCAAAGAACACAGTCAGAACGAAAAGCATCAAGATGCGGCACACGGAGTTGGGAAGTAACGTTTCCCAAAGTGCAATCCTTGGATCATGGAAAACCCCTTGGCCGTCCACCGGCTTTTGAACTTCAGGATCTCCGCCCCGGCCTCCTTGGTAGCATCTACGAACCGGCCTTCACAGATGTATTTCTTGTCGACTAAGTCGGCCCGAACTCTCCGGAAGCAACCTTTCTCCCAGAGGGTAGACATCTCCTCGGCTCTGGCGTCATCCCAGTACCCTAGTTCGTCGGCTTGCTTCTCACTCACCGGTCTAGTGAACGTGGCGGCATGGGCGACCTCCGGACCGGCTGCAAGGTACTTGATCTCCGTGTCCAACATACGGTCTGGGGCGTCGTCATCCTCAAACTTTGCACATTGGGCCGGTCCGTTCTTCTTCTGCTTCTTAACCCATATGGGTTCGCTCACGTCTTGCACCTGGCCCCGTCGGACCTTATCCCGGAAACCCACCCCATAGGTCTTTTTGGCCCAAGCCCAGCCCCACTGAGTGGCTGGGGTCTCAACCCACCTTCCCTTCAGCTCCCCTATTGTTCCCGGTTCCTCGGAGGCTGAATCGGGAGCCTCTTCCTCGGCTTTCGCGGCTTCCTGTTCAGAGGTCACTTCCTCCACCTCGCCGTCGGAATCGGAGCTATCAAGCTCCCCCTGATCCGGGGCCTTCTTACCGTCACCGGATTCTTTCACCCCCACCCGGGGCTTCGGGACAAACAGCTGTTCCAGGTCGGCGTCTTCCACCAATGGTTCCCCTTTGAACGGTTCTAAGCTCAGGCCCTTCTTCTCCCAGAGGGGTTGTAACAGAGGCCAGGCGCGCTGGTTGTCGTCAAAGTTCTTGACGTTTCGCCATGGAAACACCCTTTGCACAAGATCAAGTGCGCTGAGTGCTCCAAACTCAGACCTAACCAGGCGGCCATATGGGTCCGGCTCTCGTCATGCCCTAACCTGCCCTCGATGACCATATGGCACAGGCACCCAAAGGGATGATGGTAAGCTATCCAGTTCACCTTCCTTTCTCGGGGCATAAGCTCAAACAGCCGGACGTCACCACCGGATCGCTTCGCCGAAAGGTTGTGCAAGAGGATAGCGTGCTGCCAAGCATATCCCAAGAGCTCGTAGGGCAGCTGTGCCTTAACCATGTTATGGCGCGCTTTGCGCCAAAAGTCCCGCTGGGACACTTCGGAATAGGCGTTCTTGTTATGCTCGTTGAGGGTATTGACCCTCTTCCTCACTCCTGTATCCCGGACCAGCTTCTTGAAGTCAGCTGAGATATGCTCGCGGTCTACCCTAACTTGCTTCACCTTCTTGCTGCTTTGCGCCTCGAGGAAGTTCATACATTCCCGCATGAAACGCACTTGTGGTGCCGGTGTGCCATCCTTTAGCAGGAGGCCAAACGCATACCCGGTGTTAGCCTCGATCCCCACCATTCCGTACCAAAACCCACCATGGAGGGGTTTGCGTAGGCACCAGGACTTGTCGAACGACACGGCCTCGAACTTTTCTACCTGTGTCAGTTGGTTGCTTGCCGGGTGGTTTACCTTTCCCCCTTTCGCGGCTGGGCACTCCTTACACTATTTTACGGCTTGCTCATGGGTCTTGTCACCCACTATCTTGATCCCGTAAGCCTCACTGATGAGGCGCTGCATGCGGCTGCCGGGCCCCCCGAACTTCTGATGGAGTTGTTCGCTAGTCAACTCAGTGACCTTAGTCATCCTTTCCCGAAGAAGGCTCTAGCCTCAACCTTATCGGCAGCCAGCTCTTGGTTGGTGGAAGTCACGAAACGCCACACCTTATCCTTGGCGTCGAGGTACAGGACCCCGGCCTTAAGTTCTGGGGAAATGTCCGGTATCCGGGCCTTGGTGATGTAGCTCTCTCCCTTCTTGTTGAGAACCACGCTGTAACCTTCCTTGGCCAACTGAGGACCGGAGACTAAGGTTTCATCTATGTTGGGACCCACACACTACCTAGATGTAACCGGTTCTTTTCCCCCTTTCCGTTCACGGTCGCCATGTCTAACGAGCCCTTCTTAGTAACGGTGGTCTCCCCGCCGTTGACTGTGTCTAACCGTTTCATCCCTCGCTGGATTTTGAACAGACGTTGTTCGGCTCCGGCCGGCACAAAGTGCAACGTAGCTCCCGAATCGAACATGGGATCTTTGTCCGCACTCCGTCCTAGTAGTGCCTGTTGCGCTAGCCGGATACTTTTAGCCATCCATCCGCGTTTGGCCATGAAACGCACTAGGTCGTCAACCGGGTCAGCTTCTCCCTCGGCTTCCGGCAAACGTGCGTATTCCTTCTCTAGTACACTCTCACCGTCCACCACCCTTTTTCGGACCCGAAACGGCTTAGTACGAGGTTGAAACACGGCGGCACTGTTGGCTGCTGCTCCTTCTACGGCCCAATGTCTCGGCCACCTAGGCTTGTTAATGGGATACTCACTACCCTGCGCCCAGTCGTACAACAGCCTAGTCCATTCACCCCACATATTCCGGAAGTCGACTTCATCTTTTTCTTCCTCACTGCTCAACGCCGGACGATGCAACCTGCGCATCTCCTCTTGTTGCTCTGCCACGGCTCGGAGTCGACTCTCTCGCTCTCCGGTACCTAGTTGGGTAGGACTACCTGACTCCGCTAAGGTTGAGGGGGCCGTAGACGGACCGGTACTAGTAGTAGGGGCAACAGGGAAGTCACCCTTCGGTCAGCGGGGGGTACCGTCTTAGCATGGGACGCAAACCAGGGCATCCCACTCACGGAGGCTCGGACCGTCTCAAGGAAGCCAAACGCACGAGCACCCACTGACCTACGCCTATTGCTTGGGCTGGTGGAGGGTGTAGTCACCGGATGGCTATCGGTCCCGGCGGTCGCATCACCACCACCGGGGTCTGCCTCAGCACTAGGGTCGGGACCTATGGGAGACGGCAGCCTTGCCGGAGCTCGCACCCCGTCCCGGTCTCTAGCCGGGGACTCTTCACCTTCACGCTCCTCCTCCCCGTCGGATTCAGAGGAAGGATCGGCATCGGACTGCATTTCCGGAGGCTCATCTTCCACGTCCGCCAAACCATCGGGTTGGTAGTCTTCCGGGCCGGGCCTCACCTTCACCCCTTGTACCTTCTCCCTTTTTGCTTTGAGTAAAGATTTCAGGTTTAAATGGCTCATGATACCACTCAGCCGGCTCGGCCTTTGAACCAATCTCAACCTTCGGGGCAGGTACCGCTGACGGCCCGCTCACCCCACTAGATTTACCCTTACTCTCTCCACGGGGGTCGGGCGCTACCGGACGGAGTGGAGTACCCTTCGACTCTTGTGCTCGTACCGGCACCGACGCTACTGATGGGGGCACAACTCCTCCACGAGAGGGGGATACCCCACCTTGGAAGTACATGTGCTTCGCTTGGGCACCGGCCTGAGGTTCATGTTGGCGGTACACCTTCCGCCATGAGGGTACACCGGACGCCTCCCACGTTACAGGTTGATGGCTAATGATCCATTCGGCAAACTGTCCGGGTTCACGGGCCCCGGGGCTTCGCATAGTGGATGATGAGCAAGAGGGACCGGTTCCACGGGATGCCCCGCTTCGCAGCTTCGTGTCGCACTATGGCCTCAACCATCAGGGGATGACTCCCACTTTTGATCTGGGCTTCTAACCCTCGCTCTCCCATCTCACACATTAGAGGTAGATGATCCCTTCTAGCCATGTCGGCTGCCCAAAGACGCAAGGCATCGTCCCTCTCTTGCTTGGCTCGCTGGTACTGATGCTCAACGCAATAGTTCCTATCTATGAGGGTAGCTGCCTTAATCCTCATGCTGTTGAAATGGGACTCAAGGTCCTTCAAACTAGCTATGCACCGGCGCTTTCCTTCCGCTACTCCATGGCACCGCCCTCGTTCATCTTATCTATGTCGGCGTCGTCCTCAAGCAAGATTTCAAGACTGTTCTCGTCCTCCGGTGGTATGATCGGTTCGGGAAGGTTCGCACCCCGGGTTTAGCCATGAGGGCTTTGTCTTTCGACTTGCCGGTTAGGAACCTTACCATCTGGGCTAAGGCTACGCCCGGCTCCTCATCCTCGGAGTCGTCGCTATCACTACCCCCGTTAGAGCCCTTTGCTGCCTCCCCCTTCTCCTTCCGGCCTTTGTCCGGGCACTTGCTCAACTTGTGCTTGCCCCCGCACAACCGGCACTTCTTGCTGCATTTACCGGCGATGTGCCCCTTTTCGAAGCAATTAAAGCACTTGGGTCCCTTGCTCTTTTCGCTCTTCTTGCTTTTCTCACCCTTGGGGATGTCTGCCGTTTTGGGAGGGTTCTTCTTGGCTTTGGTTGGGTCGTGCTCAAACCTACATTTGTCTGCCCACCTACACTCCCCCTGTTTGTCCCACAGGAAGCACACCCCTCTCACCTTCCCTCCAACATGGAGGTAGCGGCATGAGGCCCCACGAGTGCATTTGCCTTCTTTGCTGAAGAGGTCCTTGGGTTGTCCTTTTCCGGCCTTGCGAACTGCCAAACCTTTCTCAGTGGAGCTAGTCACTTTGGCCCGGTCAAACTTCTTGTCTAGTTCAAGGGCACGATCTTGCACGAACTTCCACAATGAGGCGAAGTCCCACTTAAACTGCTTGCGGTTCAGTTCGGCCATTTCAACCCATACCTGCCAAGCTTTCTTTACCCTAGAGTCAGATTGCTTTGGACCCACTAACGCGTCCTTCACTATTTGTTGCAGCCGGTCGTCGGTTGGGGCTTGACCATAGTCGGCCAACCAGTCTCTCCTAGCGTTCAAGTCAAAACACTGACCAACGTACTGCTGCTTGCTAGTAAAGAGAAAGTCATTCAGTTCCTTCACCTTATCCTGAACGTCAGAGGGGTCAGCTTTCTTGTACCGGGCTAGCAACCTGTCCCACAGTTCTTTTGGGTTCTGACCAAAGGTCAGCCGTTCCGGATCAGCCAAGTCACGCACTAGGCTCTTAGCCTCGCCACCGAGCATATCATAAATGATGTTGAACACTCTCTCCTTTTGCTTGCTCATCTCAGCAAGTACACTAGCATCATAGGCCATCACCTGTCGTGTCAGTGTGCCAGCACGATCAGCACCCCCTAGTGGGGTTTTGACCTTAGAGGGGGCCGTCTGTGCTCGGGAGGCCCCACTCTTGCTGTCGTCCTCTAAGTCTGAGCCCTTGCCAGTTGACAGCCTAGGTTTGTCAGTTCTAGCATACCCACTAGAGTAGAGGTCGGGAGTGTTCCGGCCTTCATCTACCTCCTCCTCCTCCTTTTCTTCTTCGGTCTCAGTGGCTTGTTTATCCTTCGGGCTGCTAAATACAGGTTTGTAAAGCTTAATTGGTGTTTTCTGTCCTCCCTCATCAAGGTTTAAAGCATCCGGTTTGGGGTTTGGCATAGGCCACAGGCGAGTAGGACCCTTGGTTTTGCCCTCAAAGTATTCCTTCACTACTTCCTCGTCCAAGTCGGCCCAATCGTTGCACTCAGCTACCTCTTCCCAAGCTAGTATGAAGAAAGGCACCTCCCTACCCTTAAGCTGTATTCCTAGTATGTCTTCACGGTGAACATATTGCTTGTGGGCGTCGGTACCCTGTAGCACTTCCTTAGGCGCCTTTGCATTACAGCTTTGCACTACCTATCTATGCAGTATGATCCATGCTTCTTTGCCTGTGAACGTGATCTTATTGTCTGTCTTACTAGTAGTCATTTCTAACTACCGTCAGTCTCGAACAGACACACGCTCACCTTACACACTCCCACACAGAGCACACAGCTATGCTCTCTACTTGCTGAATAGAGATAGGGTCACGCTATGCTCACTCTGTTCTGATGGCACACAGGCAAGCAACCACACGCACTCCCACACAGAGAGAACACAACAGAGACCACGAGCAGACTCACACACACACACTACTCAGAATAGTGTTTGCTTGTCCACACCACCCTTTACTATCTCTCTCTCTTCACCTACGTGTGCTACCACTGACTCTATTGCTCAAACTACACAGAGGCTACCTCAGCTACCACCTACGATAGCCTTCCACCTACTAGAAGCTCTATCTGCAAAGTCAGCTTGTCAACCTATAGAGGTTTGTAGTTATTTGTGTGCAACCAGCTAAACAGTCACCGTACACCTTGTGCTTTACACTCACGGCTCTCAAACACGTTAGACCTCTGTCCCTTGCGCGGAAGGAGGGGTGTGTTGAACGTGTTTGTTTCCTTTGTTAGAAGGACACACGGACACACTCTAGATTACTCTAGCTTCTCGATTGTTGTCTGTACGCGGTGTATAACAAACACAACAAACTGTGTGTCCGTGTGTCCTTCTAACAAAAGAAAACAAACACGTTCAACACACCCCCCTAAGACAAAATCAAGAACCTTTTAAGGCACAAACCCCTCTCGCTACACCGGAGCAATTTGGAGCAACCCTCTGTCGGTCTGTCTTGTCCATCTTGCCCTCCAACTGCACACCAGCAGAGTAGAGCGTGAGCAGTGGCCACAGTGATCAGCTGCGGCACAGGCAATTCGAAATGCGCGCGTTCCTGAAAGGTGTCACTTCAGGTAGACCCCACACCCCTTGCACGAAACGCCAGTCCAACTGCCGACAAAAGATGTAGCTCTAGAAAATTGACCCACGAAACTGCCTGATATGGGTAATAAGGGTAATGGTAAAAAGCTGGTGCTACCAGTACCAGAAAAGGTCACGCCTCTAACTTGATTGACTGTATTAATAACTAATAATACTACTAACCGTGACGATTACTGCTAACGTATTAAATAGCAATACGGACATAACTGAGGAGGAAGGGTCTAGTCAATTGTCCAATGTCCTCTCCCTCTTGCTTGCTGCTTGAGAGTCACTTCTTTCTCTCCCCGCCTCCACATATAGTTTGGGATTGTTTTTCCCTTGCTGTGCAGAGCATTGATGATTTACATTATTCTCATGCACTAATCTAAGGTGTCCTTCTGGGGTCCGAGTGAGTGCCCCCTTAAGTCTTTTGGCTCCCAAAGCAAAACTGAACTATTTCAACTCCCTCTGAAATTACTTGAACGTGGTTCTCCCGTCATATTGTCCTTTTTCCGTCCTGCTGACAGACTTTGTTCATATATTTTGTCCGTGCCCCTTAGAATACTTAAACTCATGACTCTGACTCCGTGGTCTTACTGTCTGTTTTCCTTTGTGCAGACCAATTGGCAAGTGCAGTGTCTGATGTGCTTCTAGTTTTTGCCTCTTTGCCCCGACGCCAGTGACTCACATAAGTAAGTTGAAACTTGAAACGGGGACAGGTAGCCGCTCGGAGCAGTTCAAAACCGTGGCGCGGCACAGGGCTGCCTAAGCTTTTCTTTTAATGTGCCGCGCCAATTTTGGAATGGCACCAATCCTTTAGACAGTCGCCTCCCAGGTCGGCGATGGTCAGAGTCTTCTTCCTTCAGCCCTTCAATTTGCAGTGCCAGAGTTACGCGCTGCCAAGGTTAATAGCTCACTAGACAAGAGGGTTAGTATTTTGCTTTTACTTAGCCTTCAGATTTTGAATAATACTGACACGTCACTAAGTGCCACACCCCAAACAGCCAAGCTTTGAATTCACCTTTACACTTACTGAGTGATATAGGTAAAATAGGTAATTGTACTTAGGGTGGGCAGGTATGACTAAATACACTATTATTAATAAAACTTGATTGTCCTTTGGTGATAGGCGATCCGTAAAAAGGTAGCTAGCACCAGTACCAGATTCGAAATGTCATATATTAATATAATAACGATCAATCGGCTCAGTATTAAATTATTAAGGGCCGCTATGACTAATTAGTCTACTCTCCCACCTCCTAAGCGTAAAAGTAGCCTTGCTTTTTTTTTTTTTCTCACGTGGAACATTGTGAGGCCGAATTCGACCCACTTTGCATACACAAGCACGAAGTAACAGTGAACAGTCAGTGACGGTCAGATTCCACTCATGAGCCACTTTAATAAATAATTACATCACTGAAGAAAACTCGCCTTGCGGGCGGGTGAAAGGAAAGGGAATAATACTTACACATTGTAAGAGTATTACTGTACCGTTGCGATACAGAATACTAATGCCGTATAGACGTTCAGAACATTGGCTGAGCCTTGTCTGAAGACGTCAGTGGTGAGACTGGACAGGAAAGATACCGCTCCAGTCACGTCACACAGCTGAAGGGATATGACATCGCGAAGGCAGCTCTAATATATTACTTTTACAGGCAGCAAGGATCCATTCCATAGTCTGCTGTGTTGTGGCTACTTTACGATCAAACTTTTCAAACTTACACAGAGGACATACCTCCGAAAGGTAACTCAACGACAGACGAGAAGTGAAGAAAGAAAAAAGACTGAAGAGGACAAGGAGCTAACGGAAATAAAGACTAATTCTAAGAAGGTAGGAGAACATCCAAAACAGGGAAATGGGGAGGCCTAAAAGATATTACTTAGGACATTCAATCAGCAAAACAGCCTAACTTTGAACTTCTCAACCAAAGTTTGAGATACGAAAATGTAGAGCATATCGTCCCAGCTCTTGTCCTTAGCTTCAAACGATGGCATCAGCATTTACATATCGCCACGATGGACGGAGAACGAGGATATCAAAGTTAGATCATTCTGGCTCTTAAATGACCTCGGTAATGGTGAGCCCAAGACGCCTGGTCGACAATCCAACAAAACGCGGTGACCTATGTTGATGATAAAGTACATGCAATATCTCTAACTCGTATAGAGAATGAAGGAATAAATTAAAGATTGAGCTCGGTATCTGTAGAAAAGAAGGCAGGAAAACCGTAGGACATCACAACGATTTTTTCCGCTTCGTCCATCCCAGAGGGAAATATTTCACTTGTGGGTGCGCATGTGCCTCTTTAGTGCCCAAGATAGGGAGCAGCGGTAGTCACAGATGGTGCATTTGAAGGGCTTTTCTCCTGTGTGCGTACGCATATGCCTCTTCAGTGCCCAAGACAAGGTGCACTCGTAGCTGCACGTATCGCACTTGAAGGGCTTTTCACCCGTGTGGAAGCGGATGTGTCTTTTCAGGTTGGTCACGCATATTGTTTCGTAACCACACTCATGGCACGTGAAACTTTTCGTGTAACTTCTGTTTTTGCCTGCTCGCTTTCTTCGTTTTCTTTGCGATGTAATACATAATTCAGGAATGTCGTCGTCTTCTTCCCAGGCCGCTTCTTGCTCCAGTCTAAGGCAAGCACAAGACAACCACACGCATTGAATAACAATTTCATTCGCAATGAAACTATGCATGCATAAACCAAGCACTAGGCAAAAACATGGATGGAATATCTTATTCTGCGTCATGAGACGTTGGATGCGTAGCATTAATCTTGAAGCGCATACCCTTCTGTTTCCTGTGCCACCACTTGTGCGTTTGCATCTTCGGAGCGAACGTACGTCTTGTCTGTTGTGTCTGAGTTGACTGCACTGCTCGACACCTCTGACAAAACGTCTACAAAGAAAGGACACATTGGCACACATGCAACACGAGTCAAGATGGAGAGCTTGTTTGCCAAGCAACCAAATACGGTTTCATCGTTGCTAACCAACTTAAACATGGAGGCTAAACAAGGACGGGAAGTAGGTCAGTGAACGACTGTTTTGTTTTGTCTGTTTCTCACGTTGATTGTTGCTGTTGCGGGTGGTTCATGTTACTGATGTTTGTTCCTCATAGCCGTTGATAGTTTTTGTGGATGCTACCTCTGTCGATATCCACACTTGGGTTGGTGTTGGCGTAGAAAGTAGGGGCAGAGGATTGTTGTTGGTTGTTGGTTGCTGTTGATTGTTGCTGCTTATTAAGCTTATTAATGTTCTTAAGGCTCATGGCCGGTGTTGATGATGTACCTCTGTCAATATCCACCACTGGGTTGGATTTGGCGTAGAAAGTAGGGGCAGAGCAGGGCGCATGCTCGAAAGCAGGTGAAACAACCTCCCACGTCTCCATATATCTAGACAAAAAAATAAATGGCAATACATTTTCACATGAATGTCATAATATGGGAATAGGGAAAATGAACAAGGAAAAATGAAAAATGAATGATTAAGATTGAGAAAAAAGAATATGAATGCTAGGTACCTTTTCAACGTAACGGGGGCCGGGGCCCAGCCAGGCAAAGACGACGAAGACGGGGTGGCACTCAACTGGCGAGAACGCTTCTGGTGAGGGGAGGACACCATGTGTGCCTGCAGGGATAGATACAGATATAGATCTAGATCTAGAATAAATATGGACACGATGTCAGCCTGTAGATAAAGAGAAAGATACAGAATATATAGATATAGATACACCAGCTTGCCGCGCGGTCGACCCTTTGGCAGCACTTGCACATATAGATATATAGATATAGACATGTACAAATATATCCGTAGATATAGATATACCAGCTTGGCGCACGGTCTGCCCTTGGGCAGCACTTGCACTAACGATGCAACCACTTCCTCCTGCGTCAGTGGGTCATCCTTGCTGCTGCCTATATGATTGTTATGTATGCATGTTATATAATATGTTGTGTAATACGTTACGTAAGTATGTTATGTATGTATGTATATATGTATATATGTATGTATATATGTATGTATATATGTATGTATGTACCTAGCTGCAATTCAAGTTTGCGTAGGCCGCCTGTGCGACAGAGCTCAGCAAGTTCGGCGAACCTATATATTATATAAATATAAATATACATGTACATGTAACATGTAACATGTACATGTACATGTAACATGTACATGTATATGTACATGTACATACAACCTAACGGACGCATGCAGCACAGGAAAATAAGTGGGTGTGAAGAAGAAGAAGAAGAAGGCGCAGAAGAAGAAGAAGAAGAAGAAGAAGAAAGAAGAAGAAGAAAGAAGACAAAGTCACCTGTTGAGAACTTGATCTCCGCTGTGCGCAAGTGCCTCTTCATCGTGTGGAATTACAGAAAGCACCCCCTCGTGCATTTTGCCTAGTTAGATAGATGAACGCTTGGATGAACGGATGGATGGATGGGTGATCAGATGAATGGATACATAAGACAGATAGACAGTAGATAGATAGATAGATATAACCTTGCTTGTCTTGTGCTGCTGGATCTATCTCGATCGCTAAAGAAACCCCGAAACACGGTGTTGTGTTCTGTTTGGCCATCTTGCTAGGTTGAGTATGTCCTGGCTTGCGTCGTTCTGGGAGTACGGTCTGCCCAACACGACATGGATCGAAACATCATTATTTGCTAAATAATCGGAATGAATCAAAACTCTCCCTCTCCCTCTGTGTGTGTGTCTAGCAGCAGCAGCAGTAGTAGCAGTAGTAGTAGTAGTAGGTAGTAGTAGTAGTAGTAGGTAGTAGTAGTAGTGGTAGTAGTAGTAGTAATAGTAGCAGTAGCAGCAGTAGTAGTAGTACTACTACTACTAGTATAGTAGTAGCAGTAGCAGCAGTAGTAGTATAGTAGAAATATCAGCAGCAGCATCAGTAGTGGCAACAGAAATAGCAGTAGCAGTAGTGTTAACAGTATAGTAGTCGTAGTAGTAATAGTAGTAGTAGTAGTAGTGGAAGTGGTAGTAGTAGTAGTAATCAGTAGTAGCAGGAGTAGTAGTAGTAATAGTGGTAGTAATAGTAGTAGTGGTACTGCTACTGCTATTTTTGCTACCACTACTACTGCTTGCTGCTATTTCTACTACTACTACTACTACGACTACTACTACTACTACTGCTGCTGCTGCTACTACTGCTATTTCTACTACTACTACTACAGTAGTAATAGTACTATATAGTATAGTCGTATAGTAGTAGTAGTAGTAGTAGTAGCTATTATTATTATTAAAAAAATTATGATTAGGGTCCATCTAGTTAAACCAATAGCTCTTGAGCTAACGATTGTATGGAAGACCAGAAGTTACAAACTTCATTAAATCGAAGGCCTAAGTAGTTGTGGTAGTAACAGTAGTAGTAGTAATAGTAATAATAATAATAATAATAATAATGTATCTCCTGCCAATTGCTGAGCCAAAAGGCCATGTGCATCCAGTCCTCCATTCCATAAGGAAAGTCTCCACACCAATCGGTGGAATAAAGGAAGTGACGGCATAGAACATTACTCTAGGAGCTTTATACCAATCAGCCCATTGAAAAGGACCAATGGCCTATGTACTCCCTCAATAATAATAATAATAATAATAATAATAATAATAATAATAATAATAATAATAATAATAATAATAATAATAATAATAATAATAATGCTACTAATAATAATGCTACTGCTACTACTACTACTACTTTTGGCTCAGCAATTGGCAGGAGATACATTATTATTATTATTATTAGGAGTAATAATAATAATAATAATAATAATAATAATAATAATAATAATAATAATAATAATAATAATAATAATAATAAATAATAATAATAATAATGATACTAATAATAATGATAATAATAGTAGTACGATAATGTTGTTGTTGTTCAATTTAATAATAATGATAATAAAATTTAAACAAAGTACTTGTTGTTGTTGTTTAATGATAAAATTTAAACAAAATGGTTGCTAATAATAAAATTTAAAGTGATTAAAATGTTATTGTTGTTGTTTGTTATTCAATTTAAGTTTGTTATTGGTTTTCTTTGTTCTTTGTTACTTTTCGTTGTTACGTTGTTGTTGCTGTTGTTGAATCAATAACTAGTTGTTGTTGTTGTTGTTGTTGTTCAATTTAATAATTATAATAATAATAAAATGTTGTTGCTGTTGTTGTTGTTGTTGTTGTAAATTTAATTACAGTAATTTGTTGTTGTGGTTGTGAGTTGTGGTTGTTGTTGTTGCTGTTCAATTTAATGTTGTTGTTGTTCAATTTAATGTTGTTGTTTGTATCGTGTTGTTGTTGTTGTGGTTGTTGTTGTTGTTGTCGTTTTTGGTTGCGAGATCGAAAAATGAGTAGTGCTCAAGTTGAAAACAGGAAAAACCCAAACAGACACACAAAGGCACCACAAACATAAGAGTCTCATAAGACGAGAGGAGGCTTCAACTAAGAAACACGAGAATGTCCCTATAACGACAACCAAGACAGCGAGTCTTTTTTTTGGTTGGTTGAGCCATGTGGACTTGATAGAAGACGTTAGGTCATTTGCGATAGCGCAGCATTTCCAGTTGCCAAAGGAGGCACTGCTTTTTTGCTACTTTTTCCGCTAACGGCGTCCGGCCCGCTGCAGATAGTTCGCGCCAAACAAGTTCCTTCTGCACGCTTCTCAGTGCACCGACAGTGAAAGGGTTAGGAGAGTACTTAGGAGTCAGCAGTGGAACTCGCTTATTTGCGTGTGCGATGTTTTGTGTTGTTGTGTGTGCTTGCGATCTTTTGCGCGTTGTCATCGTTGTCGTCTTTGTTGATGTTGACGTTGTGGTTGTGTTGTTACCCTAACCTTTACTGAAATACAGATCATTATTTGCTGTACCAACAGGTCAGGTAGAGTACTGGTATGACGGTTAAGACTTAACTCAATAGCGATTTTACCATAAAGAGAAACCAAACCAACCAAAAAAGCAAACAACTCATAACTTTGTACATTACATTACATTACATTACATTACATTACATTACACATTACACATTACATGACATTACATTACACATTACATTCCACATTACATTACATTACATTACACATTACATTCCACATTACATTACATTACATTACCTTACATTACATTACCTTACAGTACATTACAGTACATCACAGTACATCACAGTACATCACAGTACATCACAGTACATTTCAATACATTACAATACATTACACAGTACATTACAGTACACAGTACATTACAGTACATTACAGTACATTACAGTACATTACAGTACATTACAGTACATTACAGTACATTACGGTAACAGTACGTCACAGTACATTACAGTATATTACAGTAACTTAAATTGCAGTACATTACATTACATTACCTTACACCTTAAATTA